>JALIGW010000005.1:15490000-15682500 GCA_023053685.1 Diadophis punctatus similis
GCAACTGAATGGAGCTAGCAGAGTGTTTTAATGGCCGGATGCCCTTCCTGTCGCCATTGCAGAGCTTTTGTTCAGCAGATATATTCTCACTGTGCCCAGAGAGAGAAATATCTGCCTCTACCTACCCCGTTTCCCCCAAAATAAGACATCCCCTGATAATAAGCCCAATTGGGCTTTTGAGTGCATGGGTTCAAAAAAGGCTTATTTCAGGGTTCAAAAAAATATAAGACACGGTCTTATTTTTGGGGAAACACGGTAGGATCGAACTCACAGCCTCCTGATTGTGAGGCAAGAGCTCCACCTCTAGGTCATTGCACCACTGCTGGAAGAATTTAATTTTATGGTGTGTGAAAAATCAATAGCAGGATTTAGCTGAACTAGCAGGATCAGAGAGTGCTGTCTGTAAGGTAAGCTACAAAGCATTTTTTTTCTTCCTTTCCCCCTGCATGTAAACTTGCAGTGTGATTTGCAGAAACCAAAACAGAAACTAACCTTCATTTTATCACTGCACCCCCCTGCCTTGCTGAGGACCATGTAAATGTGTCCTTTCTAAGGTGGGTCTTGTCTGCAGTAAAAGTATCAGCTAGTTAATCCCTCCAATCTGGCATCCTTCATTGGCAATATTCAGGGCACAAGCATGTCCCGGCAAGTCTTTTTCTTCTACCATAACCCCATGATGTCACTTTCATATCATCTCCAACCTATGAAGAATTTAGACTTAGTTATTGCCTCACTCTGACTTTCTCCAGGACCAGCTTCTAACTATGCAAAATCTGTCCAGCGTTATCACCCCCTCACTTTGGAGAGACACAACGAGATTGCAGGCATAATGGGCAAAAGGAATGACTTTGACACAGGGATTCTCCAACACCTGGGCCTCGGTCAGAACTGTAGGCTGAGAAAATATTTTTAAGAAGATTTCCCCCTCCCCCAAAAAGATAAAGACAGGGATGGAGGTAAGCGCATTCAGACTTCAAAGCTTCTGTCACTACTATTGTGTAATAAAGAATCATTAGCCTGGAAAACTGGTTTATCTTGAAGGACTAACAGTAACACTGGAGGTTTTTAAGAAGAGATTGTATTTTAACAAGAAAAGTGATTACACAACAAGTGAGCCCAGTATGTTGTGTGTACCTTCTCTACTTCTTTTAAGTTCTACTTCTCATATACAGGTAGAAAACTGCTTTATTAATAAATCATGATTCAGTTAAATATGGGTAATAACGTCATGCAAATACAGATTTTCTTCCTCTGTAAAGTAAAGATAGCTGTGATAGCCCTTAATAATACGGGTAGTCCTCAACTTATAACAATTGGGACAAGAATTTCCATCTGCAGGACTTCCGGTTGGCTCCGCGGCCTTTGAAGACGCTCCTTGTCGGGCGCCCGATCTCGGGTTCTGTCAAGCCGCCAGAACAGCTGTCTGGCGGCTTGAAAATCTTCTCCCTGGGCATAGGGGAGAGATGAGAGCTGGCGGGCGAGGGTAGAGCCCCCCTAGTGCCCCAGGAGAAAATCTGGGGCGCGAAGGGTGAGAGCTCCCTAGCAACCTGCCATTCGCTCTGGGACCTGGGACGTCTCCGCTTTTGCGGAGCAAGAAGCCGCGTCCAATTTCTGCCTTCAACATGTGATTTTTAACATCAAGATTCACAGCAGACAGAAAAAGCCAGGAGACTTGGATGGCAAGTATTTAAATTTAACTTCAATGCTGATTCTCCTTTCGGAAGTGATAAACTAATTGAGTTAATGAGCAACAAAATGACAATTGAAGTTTCAAAGGGCGTGAAAAGTCAAAGTTAAAAGGAAAGTTTCATTTCGCTTGCAGCCCTCTGTATGAAAACGCCTGACTTTGATGAACTTTCTCTCTCCTTTTTGCTTTTGGAGTAAAATAAGAAGTCTAACCTTAAAGCTTAAATGGCTTCAAAATACAGAAAGACTGTTTTAAACAAAGGACTTGATAGTCCTCCTGCTCATTTTTCAAGAATGCAACCTATTGTTTATTCAACACCCCCACCGACTTTAACGTTTGAAAAGTTACAAGAAGCTTTAAAAGCTATGAAGGATGAACTTGTTATGGAGCTTAATTTAAAAATCAATGAAATTAATGAAAAAATACAGGCTGTTTCAGAGGAGATGGTAATTTGGAACCAGCAATTAAGGGAAGATATATTTTTGGTATTTAAAGGACTGGTAGGAAATATGGAGATTTTGGAAGAGGAGGTGGAAGAAATTAAACAATCTGTGACAACTTTGAGTGACAATATAGAAGAGATTCAAAATAAAATTGAAAAGTATGAAGCTGAGGCATTAATGATTTAATACAGAAATATGGAGTTTGCCTTAAGAGTAAGAGGTGTTAAAGGAGTACAGACAAGAAAACTTAAAAGAAATGATGTTGGAGGCATTTGTGCAAATGCTAGGGGTGACAAAAGAGGAATTGGGTATGCAGATTGACAAGATATATTGGGCCAATTCCTGGGTGGCTAAATACAAACATCTGCCAAGAGACATAGTAATATATTTTACTACAAGGACATTACGTAATGAAATCTTACAGGTGATTTTTAAGAACAAGCTCCAGGTAGATGGACAGGAGGTGATGACAATGAAAGAAATTCCCCCCAGAATGTTGAAAGCCAGAAAGGATTATTCCTTTCTGGTGGACGAAATGAAAAAACAGCAAATACAGTATAGATGGGAAGCTCCAGCTGGTTTATCGGTGATATATCTGAAAAAGAGATATCGGCTCAATACGATATGGAAAGCAAGAGATTTTTATGAAAAAGTCTTAAAGGCCGAGATATCCAAAATACAAGAAGGAAGAAGAATGGGGGATTTACAGAACCACAGTGATGTTCATAATTTGGATTGTTATACAAGAAGAGATAAAGGATCAGAGTCAGACTAAAGCAGCAGCTATATCTAAGGAGGAATCAAGACAACAACAAATCAAGTTGACAACTCAAGAAATTATCAAACCACAAGTGGGTGGAAGAGTTGGATCTAAAGGTCGAATGAGAAGAAGGAACAACTAGAATTTGGCTTCAGTATGGGTAATCGCAGGCCAGATGGCGAGAAGATCTAAAATTTGGTATCTTGCAGTAAGAGGACAATTTGATAATATAAATAAAAGATAATAGTTAAATGCATATAGAAAGGTTGTATAATGTGTCAACAAAATTAATTTGAGAAATTGAGTTTAAGGATTGTATGAAAATGGGGTTAAAATAGTGGAGAAATTACAAGGATGGAAATATGGGGAAAGACTAAATCTATAATTTAAATGTGGGTGATGTGAAGATGTTATGTATTTTTGTACACGATGGTTATGTTAAAAAAAATGAAAAGAAAATTTAGGCTTTTTGGACAAAAATATGGTGGCCTATTCAAAATATTCTACAGAAAAGATCAAGTTTATAACACAATTTTTCCTGCTGGGAACAACTACGGACTGTACTGTAATAGTAATTAAGTTGACTCTAAATGCCAGACTATTGGAGGTATAGTGTTGGAAGAAGGATCATTTATTATTGAGGAATTGACGTTGATGGTTGCGCATCTGGCCGAGATGGTGAAGAAAATTTCCCTTTTCTCTTTTTATTATTATATTTTAAAGATTATCTAAATGAAAGATATATAGTAATAATTTGATATATTGGAATGTTAGTTTATTAATGATATACTCCTAATTTTTAGATTATGTTTTAAAAGTTTTGAGTATCTTAAGGATCATTCAAATGAAAGATATATATTGGAATGGAGTAGATGGACTGATTATATTCAAAAAAAGTATAAGATCAAGAAGACTCAAATAGTTTATTAATGATAAATGCCTAATTTTTAGATTATGTTTAAAAGGTTTTGAGTAACAAGGAGTTAAAGAACTAGAAAAAGTTTGAAATTAATAATTCGTTAGCATATTTTAGTTTTATGTTTTATGTTTTATGTTTTATGTTTTATGTTTTATGTTTTATGTTTTATGTTTTATGTTTTATGTTTTATGTTTTATGTTTTATGTTTTATGTTTTATGTTTTATGTTTTATGTTTTATGTTTTATGTTTTATGTTTTATGTTTTATGTTTTATGTTTTATGTTTATTGAATACTATACCCTGTGCTTTTTCTGGGAAGTCGGGGAGTGGGTGGGTGGGTGAGAGGGGGGGAGCATAAGAGGGGTGGGGAGGGGTTTGAGGGGAAGGGGGGAGAAAAGAGAAAAATGTTTGTACTTTGTACTAATAAAACTTTTTGAATTAAAAAAAAGAATTTCCATCTGCAGTTGTAAGTTGAGACGCCATGTGATTGGACCCAATTTTACAACAAATTGTAAAGTGAGTCATGAAGGTCGTTAAGCAATTTCCGTTTCCTCAATAGGCATTTTTGCTGGAAATTGATAAAAAAATATTGCCAATCGTGAGCAGGGTGGATTTAAATCACTAGTAAAAAGGCTTGATTTAAATCAACTTGATTTAAATCATAATTTTTAAAGAGCAACTGTCATCTTTGTACTGCAGCGGCTCCTCCTCTGGAGGAGCCCACAGTCCCGTTCACTTTAATGGAACGGCTGGTGATTAAATTGGATTCATTGCAGTTGATTTATACTCTGGATAACTGCTTTAAGTTCCTTTATGGTATTATACATTTATAAAACAGACTGTGTATTTTTTAAAGAAAACAGCTAACCCTATAAAAAGAAGCTGAAACTTTGCATGATAAGTTTTATAAACCATTTTATACTGTTTTTTAAATTTTGTATTGTTTTTTTAATTTTATGAAATTTTGTTTATTCTTGTATTTCTCTTTGTTGTACGCCGCCCTGAGTCCTTCGGGAGTTGGGCGGCATATAAGAATAACAAAATAAATAAATGAAAAAGAGCTTTTTAACGCTAAATACTTTATAAGTAAAAGTATGGACAATATAATGGACAATATAATGTTACTTCTTGTTCACTTACCTCATATTGCCTGATTAGAAGTTTTTTAAGAGAGCTTACTTCTCTAAAAATAATGGGTTTCTCTTTCCGATGATCTGGTCTGAAATGCTGCATTGGTTTGTATGCATTCACTTTTAACTTGTCATAAAGGGAAAGGAATAGAGTTTTGTTTCCTGTTCCTAGAAGAGGAAACTGAAAATTACTGTATTAGCACACTCAGATAAGGCAAGAAAAGTTTTTATTTCTTCTGATCTTGCTTGTGTTGTAAAAGAGTCAACATTCTAGAAGAAGATTCTTTTCTGTAAAGAAATTCTGTATTTGATGTGTTGTAAAACAGCAATGCTAACAGTAAGATGAGTGGGTTCTCTTGTTCTTGAAAGATATGACATACTTTTTTCCATGTATGTTGTGTTTAAACACGAACTGTTGAAAATTTCATTTGTACTGGCTTTGTTCTGTTTTCCAAATGAAAACAATGAATGAATTACACAGTAAGCTACTATGCCCAAATCAAAATATGTATGAGCCCCATTTTGTGGCTTTTAAGCAGAGTTTATGGATTGGTGTGTTGTATGGACCCTGTTTTTAATTTAAAATGTCATAGCTATTACTACAAATTAGTGTGTTGTGGGAGTTAAGGCAAAATATAATGATACTAAATTAAAACATAATCTTAGGGTCTTCACTGTGGGGGCTCCTTTGATTCCACATGTTGACCAAACCTTGAATTGGCAAAGCCAAATGCTGGATTTGTTTTTCTTTGATGTGAGATGAAGTTGCGCGGAGATCCATTTTGTTGGAAGATGTAGGGCTGATCTGTTTTTATCCCTCAGGGAATGCTCAGGGTTGCTGCAATGTGTTTGTGTTCACCTATATACTGTAGTGTTCTTACATTATGTCTCTTGTGGGAGGTTGGGTTGTTACTTTGGTAGTGGAACACTTGATTGATGTGGTGGTTTTTATTGATAAACATGTGTTTGTAGTTTGCTGTCACCGATGAGGATATCCAGGAAGAATAGCCTATTGCAGGGTTGCTGCAATGTGTTTGTGTTCACCTATATACTGTAGTGTTCTTACATTATGTCTCTTGTGGGAGGTTGGGTTGTTACTTTGGTAGTGGAACACTTGATTGATGTGGTGGTTTTTATTGATAAACATGTGTTTGTAGTCTGCTGTCACCGATGAGGATATCCAGGAAGAATAACCTATTGTTGTTGTTTTCTTCTCCCCTTGTGAATTTTATACCTTTGGTGATGATGTTGATGGTTTCGTATGTATTCTCTAATTGGAAATCTAGATGGTAGAGTTGTGGGTTGTGGGAAGCCCCCCTTTCTAGAAGAATCAAATATTTTGATTAAAAAGGCAAGATATTATATTTCCCCAAAGAGAGAGAAATGGAGAAACATGTTTTTTAGAGGCAGAAAGCAGCCTCCACTTTTTCTTAATAACCTACAGCAGATGTCAGCACTTAAGGAGATAAAGAGCTTATTGAAAGAAGCCAACTATCTATGTTTTATAGGTGGCATCTTCCACCAGCAAGAATAGCTAAGATGTTCCCAAATATGATACCGATCTGTTGGAAATGTAAGAAAGTGTATGGATCCTATTATCATTTATGGTGGACATGCCCGAATGCAAAAAAAGTATTGGATTAAAATAAAGAAAATGGTGCTGCAGGAGGCCGTCCAGGCTGAAAATGGGCTGCGCGGGGGCCACCTGTGGCCCATTTTCACTAGCAGAGGCACTGTGGGCCGGTCCTTTACTATTTCTAGGCTGACCCTGTGGGCCGAATCTAAGCACCCCACAGGCTGAATCCAGCCTGGGGGCCTTGAGTTTGACACCCGTTTTAAGGCCCTGGCCTTGCCAGCATAGCAACCATTTGCTATAAAAGCTGAACAGAGAGACAGCTAGGAGTGTTAGTGTGTGTTTGTGGAAATTGTTACATCTCAGTAAGAATGAGACTAGCGGAGAAACTAGTGACTTCAGCTCTTTATTTGGTTACAGTGACATCTCCAGCAAAAGCTGGGACCATGGCAGAGAGCCAATCAGATTTTACCTGCTCAAGTTCCTGGTCGGACTGGAGTGAAGACTCACCCCAGTTCCTCAGAACATAACAGAAATAAAACAGATACTGTCCTCCAGTAATAGGATTCACAAGGGGTGGTTGGAGGAGGAGGAGCAGTGGGAAAGAGTGGAGTAGTGAGCAGTGAGTACTAGCCTGTTCATGCTTGTGTGTGTTGCCTTGTTGTGTTGGCTCTCATGTTTTGGAGCCCACTGACTTGTTACATTTAAAAAAAAACTGTCTTCAAGGCATAACAAGAACTGGGCTTTTGCAATTAATATATCTCCAGAAAACTGGTTATTATAGTTTTTACTGTGCAGTTCCACTGATCTCAGTAGCTAGAAGTACGTAGGTTGGAGGTTAAATACAGATTAACAGATTAACAGAGTTGGAAGGTCATTTTATGGTGACTTGTAGGTCATCTAGTCCAACCCCCCACCCAAGCAGGAGACCCTACACCATTCCTGACAAATGGCAGTCCAATCTCTTCTTGAAAGCTTCCAGTGATGAAGCTCCCACAACTTCTGAAGGCAAGCTCTGTTCCATTGGTTGATTGTTCTCACTGTCAGGAAATTTCTCCTTACTTCTAGGTTGAATCTCTCCTTGATCAGTTTCCATCCATTATTCCTTGTCTGGTCTTCAGGTGCTTTGGAAAATAGCTTAACCCCCTCTTCTCTGTGGCAGTCCCTCAAATATTGCAACACTGCTATCATGTCTCTCCTGGTCCTTCTCTTCTCTAGGCTAGCCATGCCCAGTTCCTGCAACAGTTCTTCATGTTTTAGTCTTCAGTCCTCTAATCATCCTGGTTGCTCTCCTCTGTACTTTTTCTAGAGTCTCAACATCTTTTTTTACAGTGTGGTGACCAAAACTGGATGCAGTATTCTAGGTGTGGTCTAGAAGTCCGAATTGATTCCTGGTAGCTGCCTGGGCCAGTCCCTGAGGTTTTCTTGACAAGGTTTTCTTGACAAGGTTTCAGAAATGGTTAAGAGGGATTCGGCCAAGGTTACCCAAGGTGGCACTAAAATTCAGGTCTACCGGTTCCTAGCCAAACTGGCTCTCTTGGATAGCACCTAGCTGAGAAACACAGGTAATCCTCGACTTACTACCACAATTGAGCCAAAAATTTCTGTTGTTAGCGAGACATTTGTTAAGTGAGTTTTTCCCCATTTTACAATCTTTCTTGCCATAGCTAGCTGTTAAGTGAATCACTGCAGTTAGTAAGTTAGTAACACGTGTTGGAAGAAAAATCAGGTCCGGTTCCAAGCTGGGAGAAAGGCATGGAAATAAAATGGAGGTTGATTGGAAAGAAGGACTCTGCTTATTGATAAGCAGACCCAACACCATCATGTAGTTCTGGGACAACTGACAAATTAGCTTGATCAGTGCAAGGATTTTTATAGGGTTCTGAGATGCTGCAGGGGGTTGTGCAATGTCCGAAATACTCCTTGAGCAGTGATGTCGAACCTTTTTTGGCTCGGGTGCCAAAAGAGTGTGTGTGTGTGTGCGTTAGCATGCGCATGCGTGCGTGCCCACACCCATAATGCAATGCCCTCCCCCCGCACGCACACAACCCCCACGCTGCCAACTACCCACACATGCACACAACCTCCCATGCTGCCCCCCCCCCCAATGCATTGGCACAGGCCTCACTGAAGCCTCCGGACATCCGGTAGGCCCATTTTAAGCCACCCAGAGTTCTTCGGGAGTTGGGCGGCATAGAAATACAATAAATTAAATTCAATTAAATTTTTCACCGTCCCCAGCACTGTTCCCTCTAAGGTGCGTGGCCGTGCGGCCGCGCACGTGATGAAAGAACGCCGTGCGGAAGTTTCTAACTTCCACCCGGCATTTTCTAATGGGAGAGGCTGCGTGCCTGCGCGGCCGCGCAGATGAAAAGAAAACACCGCACGCCGTTTTCAGCTATTACAGGGAACATTGGTCCCCAGGATTCAGTAAAGCCTCCTAAAGCCTGGGGACGACGAAAATGGCCAAACAGGCCAACCGGAGAGCGAAAACAGCTGAAAACAAGGCCGAAAATCAGCTGGAGCTGACATAGGGCAATGCCTCGCGTGCCACCTGTGCCATAGGTTCGCCATCACTGTCCTAGAGGGTTGTGCAACGTAGTGAGCCTTGTGTCCTTTGCTATTCTAATGGTGGTGGTGGGGGGTTAATCCTATTATATCCTAAAGGTCATGTCCTTTAGGGATGTAAATTCTTAATCCCATCATCTGGAGCTGAAGGTGTTTTGCTTGTGAATAGGTTGAGCTGGGTTTCTTAATGGGCACAAAATATTCATTTCAGAAGACTTCAGGCATCTACTGGAAGTGGTTGGGGCTGCCTTCTGCCTTTATTAAGATTTTTCTCAATTTCTCCTTTGCGGAAATATAATATCTTGCCTCTTTTTAATAATTTCCAAAATATTTCATTCTCTAGGACAGTGATGGCGAACCTTTTTTTCCTCGGGTGCCAAAAGTACGTGCGCACGTGCTATCGCGCATGCGTGAGTGCCCACACCCATAATGCAATCCCTGGGGAGGGCGAAAATGGCCTCCCCCACCACCCTGGAGGCCCTCTGGAGGCCAGAAACGGCCGATTTCCCAACTTCTGGTGGGCCTAGTAGGCCCATTTTTCATCCTCCCCAGGCTCCAGAGGCTTCCCTGGAGCTTGGGGAGGGTGAAAATGCCCTCCCCTGCCCACCGGAGGCCCTCTGGAAGCTGAAAACACCCTCCCAGAGCCTCTGCGCAAGCCGAAAAATCAGATGGCTGGAGTGCACATGCACGCTGGAGCTGAGCTAGGGCAACGGCTCGCGTGCCGGCAGATATGGCTCCGCGTGCCACCTGTGGCACGCGTGCCATAGGTTCGCCATCACTGCTCTAGGACATGTTTGTCCGTGATTATTTATTACAATGGTCATTAAGCTCCCCTATTGACTTTGCTTATCAAAAGCTTGCAAAAGGTGATCACGTGACCTTGGGACACAGCCACAGTCATAAGTATGAACCAGTTGCCAAGCATTTGAATTTTGATCCTGTGATTGTGGGAGCCATGCTACGGTTAAATATAAGAAAAATGATCATTTAAAAGAATAATGATCATCATGTATTATTATTTTGTATAGGAAAATGGAGTTGGTATTATTTCTAAAAAGATAAATGCTTGATATGTCAAATGGAACAATTATAAGCTGTTTCAAAATTACCTGTATGTAGCAGCTAACAGCTAAGAACCACAAGCCTATAGCCTGAAACCACAAGCAGAGGAGGTACAAAAATAACAATAGAGCTTCCGCTAGCAAGGAAGGAGTTGGTGAACTTGTTAAAATTCTTTGAACAAAGGTGGAGGGGGCTTTTAGAATTGTGTAGGATGCTGTGTCAAAAAGGGGAGAAGGAAATGAACTTGTGTAAGGGGATAAAAGCTGATGAATGCTTTGTTCCGTGTCCACTTTCTGTGCACCCGTTTGTAAATACGTGAATAAATTTCTTTGCTGCTAGAGCTCAAATTAATATCATTAAATATAAATGGCTTAAACAATCCCCCCCCCAAAAAATCCCAAATATTTTCTAAATTTAAAAAAACTTGATTGTAATGTGATCTCCTTACAGGAGGTCCATATTATAAAAGAAAACCAAAGATTACTGGAGAAGCCAAAATTAGGCAAATTATACTCAGTGTTAGCAGAAAAAAAATATTATGGACAACAATGGTTAAAGAATTGTTGATATTATAAAGAGTAATGACTGTCTAGAGCAGTGATGGCGAACCTATGGCACGCGTGACACAGGTGGCACGCGGAGCCATATCTGCCGGCATGTGAGCCATTGCCTAGCTCAGCTCCAATGCGCATGTGCGTGCCGGCCAGCTGATTTTTGGCTTGCACAGAGGCTCTGGGAGGGCGTTTTCGGCTTCTGGAGGGCCTCTGGGGGGACGGGGAGGGCGTTTTTGCCCTCCCCATGCTCCAGGGAAGCCTCTGGAACCTAGGGAGGGCGAAAAATGGGCCGACCGGGCCCACCAGAAGTTGGGAAATGGGCCATTTCCGGCCTCCAGAGGGCCTCTGGGGGTGGGCGGGGGAGGCCGTTTTTGCCCTTCCCAGGCAGTGAATTATGGGTGTTGGCACTCGCGCATGTGCGATAGCACACGCGCATGCACTTTCGGCACCCGAGGAAAAAAAGGTTCGCCATCACTGGTCTAGAGCTTGGATATAGTGAAATGACTGATAAATATCACCCGAAGTGTTTAACTATATTTATTTATAATTACATTTATATTAAGAAATTAGCTCTCTATATACCAGAATTATAATAGATTATTTATAATAGATTTTCCTGTTTGACTACGATACTATTTTATACTTTATTATGGACCTTATCTTGAAAGAATCATCAAGTGAAGAAAGAAAGAACAAATATGACTTTTATTTTGGTGAGAAAGAACAAATGTCAGACTGAACAAGGGTCTGGAAGTGGAAGAACCAAAGACTCATGATAGGAACTTTCAAATTAATGAATTATTGATTTTTACTTATAATAGTTTTTTTACTATGACTTTTATAGCTTATTACAACAAATATAAATTGACAATGGTATTTTAGAAAAATAAATGTGAATCATTTAATGACAAATACAATAATAACTACTAAAGTATTTTAAGAAATAGGTAACAAACCTTACCATAACAATCTCATCTTTACTATTTCAAAAAAGATTTAATGAAATTATATTAGTAAAAGAAAAACGAGGGTCAATTATTAATTTACTATATTTTATGGAACAAAGTCAATTATTAGTAGAAGTAAGAACATGCTATATATTTTAAGACCAAGTAAATAAATAGAAAGGAAAACATTTTCACTCACGGATAATAAAAAAAAAGTTATCCGATGAAAGCTTATTGTATAGAGGGGGGATAGAACACTCCTAACTGTATGTTTTATGTGTGTATTGTTTCATGTTGTATTTTTGTGTGTGTTTAATAAAAATTTAAAAAAAATTAAAAAAAACTTCTTTGCTGCTTTGGAGTTGTTGTCTCGGGTAGTTCCATATGCGAATGTGCACTGTTTATAAGATCGGAAGTGTGAAAAATAATCACAAGTCACTTCTTTCATGCCAAGTTGTCACTTTGAACGGTCACTGAAGGAGACTGTTGTAAGTGGAGGAACTGCCTGTATGTTCAGGCAGGACCAGGGTCCGGGCGGCAGGCTCTTGCTTAAACCCGGAGAGAGCCAGCCGCTCTCTTCGTTGCTGAAGGCCCAGATGTAGAGCACAGGAGGCCACTGCCCTCTTTCCGTCTCTTCGCAGAAGCCTCGTCAAAGTTAAAACGTTCTCGTCGCTTCCGGGAAACGCTTTTGCGCTTCTTGCACCAGCAGCGCTGCGTGAAAAGCGCAAGAAAGGAGACGACGCGCGAAGGGACGGCACTTCGCTCCAAGCTCCACTCCGGTCCCTGTTATGGGGGAGAGGGGGGGGCATACTTTCTCCCCGGGAACGCTGATTGGGCAATACGCATAGCCTGAGAGGCGTGGTTTGGCTGCGTTGCGATGGCGGGGAGGAGCGCTAAAAAAAAAAAACCCGGAGTCAGTGTGGGCGAGGTTTCTCCTTCTTCTTCTCTGCCTTCGCCTTCTCCTCGCTTCCCGGTGAGTTTCTTGCTGCTTTCTTCCTCCTGGGTCGGGAAGCTTGGAGGGATATTGCAAGGACCCTTACTTAAGGAAGGACTCGGAGTAGTCTTTGGGGTGACGCTTCTGGGCTGGGGATTCTGGGAGTTGTAGTGGAACATACTGGGGAAGCGGGCCATCGGGAAGAGTGGAGTATTCAACGCTGCAGGGCTCCACGGCATCACTCGAGGGGAAGCCCCGATCAAATCATTCCATATGTTGGGGAATCCCGTGATGCTTCCCAGGAAAATGGGATGCGGGAAGGTTGGTTCGGAAACGTGTATTTTCCATCGGGTTGGTGGTGGCTCTTAAAATGCCATTAACTCCCTTCTTTGGAGAGGTTAATAAACTTAATGTGGCATGTCCCAAAGGTGCTTTTTCAGGAGGCAACTGGACTTTCTTGTTTTTTTTCTTTTGAAGACGCTTCTCATCTCATCCAAGCAGCTTCTTCAGCTCTGCCAGGACAGTGAGGAATGGAAGGATCACTGTCCTGGAAGAGCTGAAGAAGCTTCTTGGATGAGAAGTGAAGCGTCTTCAAAAGAAAAAAAACAAGAAAGTCCAGTTACCTCCTGAAAAAAGCACCTTTGGGACAACCATGACCTGGATGACTGAGAATCTCCACAGACTTTAATGTGGCATGAGCTTCATGGAATGAGCTTTGTGGCAAAGGATCTGCCTCATTAGATATATGTCAGTTGTGCTTTAGTAAAGGATCGAAGGCAGAATATCAGCAGCAAAAGGAATGTTGAAATTAATGATGCACAGAGATTCTTCTCCCTTTATAGCCAAAGTGTGCTGGCTCTCCGTAATCAACTAATAAACTTTACTAGTTTCTGTTAAATCAATGAGATAAAAATAATAGCAATAGCACTTAGACTTATATACATCGCTTCACAGTGCTTTACAGCCCTCTCTAAGTGGTTTACAGGGTCAGCATATTGCTCCCAACAATCTGGGTCCTAGTTTTACTGACCTCGGAAGGATGGAAGGCTGAATCAACCTTGAGCCTGGTGAGATTGGAACTGCTGGCAGCCAGAAGTAGCCTGGATTAACCTCTGCACCACCCCAGCTCAGTGGCAGTATGATACTCTGTACAGCCTGAGACAGCAATTGAAGACCAGTATTGAATACATAAACTTGAAAAGATTGGAACTTACTGTTCTGAAAATACAGTATTTTTTAAGACCAAAACTGTATTCCTGTAGTCTTTGTGTGCACCTCTTAGTATCTACAGAGACCTCTGCCCAACCTGACATCTTTATTTACATACAAGGGTGCCTCTAGATCCTACATCTTAACTTTTTAAAAAAAGTGCAAAGGAAAATGCAGTCTCCTATAGAATATTAATTGATAGGAATATCCCTGCATCTGACAAAAGCCCATTGGCATTCCAGCAAATAAAGATGGTGAGAAAATGCAGCCTTGGACCTGGAAATTGACTTCTCTCTTACCTGTCAAAGTAGAGAAAGCTACTTGAGGAAGAATGGTAGACAACATAATTAGAACCAGGGTTAGAAGCAAGAATGGGCTAAAAGTTTATGGATTTTTTGTCTGGAAAATGAGTGTCTTGCGGCATGTTATCTGCATCTCTGCATAAAATCTCTATAGGCGATCAGCTCACATTGAAGGAGACTTAAGTAAGTAAAGCCTGTTTGTTTCAAATTGATTTCTGAAGGGGACATGGAGTTCTTGGCAACCATATGGAAGTAGTTTGCCATCACCTTTTCCTGGAGTATTTTTCAGATCTCCTAGTAGTTTAACCTATACATTCCCCATTCAACATCCTTCCATCTAGTTACAGATCAGGTTTCATAAAGGTCTTTTTTAACTTAACAAATGAAGGCAAAGCCCAAGGATAATGTTGCAGGATCCAATCTGGGTCGGTCACCGGGACCAGAGGTTTAGTCTTCCAAGCTTTCGGACTCATGCTGGAGCCCATCTTCAGGGAACTTCTCTCTAGCAGAGTGTGTTTTTTGACTTAGCTCCCAAGTCCCAGACTATCTACTAATAAGAACAAACTTTGGCTTCAAATTCTGGCATGTATGTTAAAGATGAGTAACCGCTGTGGTTTTTTGTTGTTTTTCTTGTCAGTGGATTGATTCAACGATAGTATTTACAGCACAAAATGGAATGAAGATCCTAAGCCCGTGATGGCGAACCTATGGCACGGGTGCCACAAGTGGCACGCGGAGCCATATCAGTGGGCACGCGAGCTCAGGTCCGGCGCGCATGTGCGCACCGGCCGGCTGATTTTCGGGCCTTCTGGGCCCACTGGGAGTCAGGAAACAGGCTGTTTCCAGCCTCCAGGGGGGGTGGGGAAGGCCGTTTTCCCCCTCCCCAGGCTCCTAGAAGCCTGGAGAGAGCAAAAAATGGGCGTGCCATTGCATGCTGGGAGTGGGGGGGTCATACGCGCATGCGCGGGGGTGCATGGAATTACGGGTGTGGGCACGCACACACGTGATCCCACGCATCCCCCCCCCTTTTTGGCACGCGAACCAAAAAAGGTTCGCCATCACTGTCCTAAGCTGTGTTTATAATTTAAGGCAGGGAAGTTAATCCAGAATTGTTAATTAAAGTTGCCAACATTGTTTCGAAAACTCCCTTCTGGGCATTCCATAACTCTTTGGTCTGCATTTTACCAGCATGTCCTGTTCTTTACCAGCATGTCCTTTTTAAAGTCAGAACTGTTTGCTACTTCTAACTCTGGTCTTTAGGCGTTTTTATTGCAGAAGGAGAACAGTCTGTCTCAATCAGAATCCTTTGGGTTCCTCTTTTTAATATATTTTTCAGTTTCAGTAGTAATATGGAAGTGACTTTTATGGAGGTAGGTGAATTTTGTAGCCTGTCATGAGACTTGTGAAATGCTGCCTCTTCCCCCACCAAAAAAAGGAACAGGCCTTCTGGAAGAAAGATAGCTCCACCATTGAATGACCTCCTCTTTGAATAAGAAATGGACAAGTGTTTTATCACTTGTTTCTATTTATCTTCTGAAAAACACCACAGTCCTGGTGATTATGCTTCATTCCAGCTCAGTTTGTACTCTTTTTTTTCTCTTAAAAGCCTCCTCTTGAGGCTTTTCAAATTCACTGTGTCTTGAGGTATTTTTGGAGTCATACACTGCTCCATACTTTAATTACTTCCTTTTGGGGTTGGGGGGGTGTTGCTTTTACAAATGTGGAGGTTTTCCTGAGCAGTGAATAAATGGAGGTTTTCCTGAGCAGTGTATAAATGGTGCTGTATGTGATTATTGCAATTCAAGATGTGAAGTTGCAATTTCTATATAGAATTAGAATTAGAAAAAAAGTACAAGGACCAGGCCGGATCAGATCAAAATTCTCTGTAGCACAGTAAATGTGATTAACCAGACACTGGAAATTGTGCAAGCAGAATAGCACACCAATAATAGACCCCAATTCCCTAGACTTGAATCTAGTTCTTGTTGACTGATGGAAGACTTTATAGCAATGTGAAAATAGTTTGTTTTTGCTTTTTTCTTTGCTGGGTTTTAAATTTCCCAGTCTAACTTTCATCCCCAAGGTTTTTTAATGGTCTCATGCTGATTCTGTTTATTTATTTATTTAGCGTATGGCTGGTCACACACAATATTAAAACACTTCATTTTTACAAGTTAAAAACAGTTAAAACAGTAAGAAAAACCTAAAAAGGAAAACAGAAATAACATTTCAAAGCTTAATATCAAGCTGATTCTGTAAACTGCTTAGAGAGGGCTGTAAAGCACTGTGAAGTGGTATATAAGTCTAAGTGCTATTGCTATTGTTATGTCCATGTAATTAGATCCAACTTTACTTATCTTTTAAAAATTCAGCCAAGCTATATACAAGTTGTTTTTTTAAACTAGATTTTCAACAGGTAGAGGCCAATTTATCTGTTCTGATATTGATTTTGTGTTCCTGGCGACTTCAGTTTTTGATACATACACTGAAAACCCAACATTTGCAAATGTTTAGATAAGTAACATGGATTTGTGGTGATGTTAATGTTTCTCCCCCCCACCAATAAACTTTTAATATCTAGTAACTGGAAACTGGTAGCAGTCATTGAGATAATATGTGTGTGTACGCAATACGTTATTGCTTTGTAATGATAGTACTGCACTGTGGTGTAGCAGTTACGGGGTATTAGTAGAACCAGGCGATGCTGATTTCAGTCTACCCTCAGCCATGGAAATTCCTTGGGTAACTAGGTCAATCAGCCAAGCCTACCTTATAGGGTTGTTGTAGGGAAAAAATCAGAGAAGGGAGTGCTGTATAATTTGCCTTGAGTTTCATGAGGAAAAACAAGATATAAAACTAAGAAAGAAAGTTGTTCAGTTAATGCTGTACCTTATGGCCTATATCAGGGGTCTCCAACTCCCCCTCCCTCCGGTCCATGGGGCCACTTTATGCTAGAAACCGCCACGCAAACAAGTGAAGCCTCATCTATGGGATGCAGGCAGCACTCAAAACCATGCCCCCTCCAGTCCGCGGAAAAACCTTTCTCCACAGAACCGGTCCCTGGTGCCCAAAGGATTGGGGGCCTGTGGCCTAGATGAAAATGCACAAGGATTAGTTTACTGATTGTCTCCCTGAGAGAGATTAATGAGGGCTACTAGTTCTATTAAAGCCAATGATTGTGGAGATTGGCCAGAGGCAAAGGAAGTAATGGGAAGATCATAGTATTCTAGTTCAATGTTTTTCAATCTCAGCAACTTTAAGAGGTGTGGACTTCAATTCCTAGAATTCCATAGCCTCTAACTATAATGGAGCATTTTTTTTTCTGTTCTAGGCAAACACTATTTTATTTTATTTTTTGGGCCACAGCTCTGAGTATCAGCTGAGTGTAAATTAGTTTAAGCTGCTTTTATCTCATATTTCTGTGTAGAACATAAGAGAGCTATAGCTTCACAGTCTTAATCTTGGTGTTGGAGGAGGTTGATTATTACTGTAGTGTTTGTGGTAGGATAGACTTGCATATTTGTGCTGAGGAGATGACCTTTTAGGGTTTTTTTTGTTTTTGTAGATATAAGATGTGGCTGCTAATAATTGCAGTGAGCTTGTTCCAAGGCCTGGTAAATTCATCAGTGCTTGAGAGACGAAAAAGAGGGGTGGATCCAGAAACATCCATGAACATTGTAAGTTGTTACTATTATCACTTCAATTTCACTTCTAACCATTTCAGTGATTGGTACTGCGTATTTATTTTGCGGCCAATCTTTTCATGAAGTTTGTTCTTCGCTGAAAATTTGGCCTGCAGAGGAAAAACAAGACACCCTGCTCTTAAGCAAATTTTCCCCAGTTGGGATCAGTTTATAACACGTAAAGCAAAACAGTACAATAAAATGCAGAAGGGCATTAATGCTCAGTGCTCAGCTGAGTTCGTGTGAGATATTTATCCCCAAAGGGCAAATGTGTAGGAGAAGAAGAAGAAGCAGAGCCAAGTGAATCAAACAAAATGTTAAAAAGTTATGGTACTTATGTAGTTACATACCAAGCACATCTAAATTATATTAAAGTAACTAAAACATCTTTACAATCCCCAAGGCATGTCACAACTTTTGATCACCCCTAATGTTTGGAAATGGAAAGTTGAAAAATTTGACCTGCCCATCTGGGAGTGGTATTAAAAAAGTTATCAGTCTGGAATTGTTAGGTTGCCACAAACAATCCAAATCCTGCCCTCCATGAATTCCGTGACTCGTATCTAATGCCAACTTAGTACTTAACAATTACCATATTTTTCAGAGTATAAGACGCACCTTTCCCCCCCTAAAAGAGGGTGGAACTGTTGGTGCGTCTTATACACCGAATACAGCCATTTTTGGCCTCCCAAAGCCCCGCACCACGTCCCATTTTTGCAAAAAGATGGGCCTGTTTTTCACAAAAACGGGTGCGCAGAGGGTTTGAAAGGCCTGCAGAGTGCTCCTGGGGGCCGGGGGAAGGCAAAAACGCCCCTGTTTTTGTGAAAAATGGAGCATTTTTAATTCCTCAGTGCCAAAATGGTGTACTCAAAAGTTGCACTTTTGGAGTTTTGAAGTTTCCAAGAATGCTTGCTTTTTTGGGGTCCGCTAGTTAGACTGTTGACAATGGCA
Source organism: Diadophis punctatus similis (assembly GCA_023053685.1). Taxonomy (NCBI): domain Eukaryota; kingdom Metazoa; phylum Chordata; class Lepidosauria; order Squamata; family Dipsadidae; genus Diadophis; species Diadophis punctatus. Next base: position 15,508,723 of record JALIGW010000005.1, read on the forward strand.
CTCTATGTAAAGCACCATAATGCTTTACAGCACTTTCTGGGTGGTTCACTATGGCAGCATATTGCCCTCAACATTGTGGGTCCTCATTTTACTGACCTCAGAAGGATGGAAGGCTCAGTCAACCTTGAGCCCTGTCAGGATCGAAATCCAGGCTGTGGGCGGAGTTAGTCTGCAATCCTGCTTTCAAACCACTGTACTACCAGTACCTACATATAGTGCCTACAGTACCTACAGTACCTACATATAGAAGGCATTTGGGCCTTCTTTGAAGTTGCTGAACCATTGTTAAGCAACTGTGAACATTGAAGCAATTTCATAGTTGCCCAAGCTACTGATCAGATATTGCGTCAGCTTTATTGCTTTGTTTTGGTTCAATGGTCATCTGACAGTTGCTATAACTGTCAGATGACCATTGACAATTGCTGTAACTGTCAGATGACCATTGAACCAAAACAAAGCAACAAAGCATTAAGGGAACTTTTCAAAGTTTACCATAATACCTTTGTGACTTTTTTTTGTCCTTTGATATATAGAATTTGCTTTTTAAATGACTTGTGTTTAGATAAGAGAAATAAAATATCTAGCCAACCTTTTTCAGCCTGTCTAAATATGTTGAGCCAACAAACTCTCCAAAATTCCTATCTAGTGTTGCTAAAAGTTTGCAATACTAGAAATAGCAGTCCAAAACATCTTGAGAACATTAAATGGGTGAAGGCTGGCTTATGCGCTTTAAAATAACTTAATAATGAACCACACTATCTTTGATTTGTTTCTCTTTTAGAGTGAAATTATTTTATTCAGAGGATATCCCAGTGAGGAATATGAGGTGGTGACAGATGATGGATATTGCCTAAGTATTAATAGAATTCCTTATGGGAAAATAAGTCAGAAAACCAAGGGTGAGTATATGTTTGTATATAGATAATAAGAGTATTACGAAAGTATATAAATCACTTATAAATATTGTCTGTGCTTGTTAAAACGATTGTTTCCTATTCTCAATATATTTTAATTTGTTTAATTACTCTGCTCAGTTCAGTTAGCCCAAGAAACTCTTGTGAACCATTGAAATGGAGTGGTCAGAATTCTGTTTAGTGCTGAGCTTTGTGCCTATTGGAACCCTAGCTGCATAGCGATATAACAGTGCCTTCAAGATCTAGAGCTAACCAAGTACATTTTGGATATAAATCCTATAAAAACCTCTTCAAAAATGAAGCTGTGATACAATATGATGGACAGTATTTTGATCACCTGTTGAATTCCAACACTGTAACCATTATAATCCTGTTCATTAATCTAATTGATTAAACCTAAAATGAGAGACAATCTGTATATTGCTAAAACTCCTGTTGCAAATCTAGTTGTCATGGCCCTTAACTGACCAAACAGTGCATCACAAGGCAACAATTTTTGAACCAAGGTATATCTCAAATGGCCTAACTTAGAGCGGGGGTCCCCAACCCACAGTCTGTTGACCTGCACTGGGCCCCGCATGCCAGCAACCGGGCTGTGTAAACAAGCAAAGCCCCACGAATCAGCACGCGAAATCACGCCCCCTCTGGTCCACGGAAAAACCTTCCTCCACAGAACTGTTCCCTGGTGCCCAAAAGGTTGGGGGGGGGGGGGGGCTGCTGATTTAGAGAATGTGTCTAAAATTTGGAGCCCATGACTCCCAAGAGAGGCAGCAAAAGTGCTTGGAAATGGTTCCTTCTAATAAATTTGGTTAATTTTGGATGGGGATAATTTTGGAAAGAATCCTCGAGATATTTTGATGTACTAAATTTCAGGAAGCATCTGATTGGTGTTTTGAATGCTTCCCTGTCCAAGCCAAAATAATCTTGGAGTGCATCTGAGAAATGACAGGACATAAATTCAAATGAAAATTGCACCCTAGGATATAATTCAAAGACAAACTTCCTGTCATCTGATGGAAACCAGTTTTGCACATAAAAGACTCATTAAAACACTCCCTGGGTTTATAGAAGATAAAATCTTTCCTCAAACACTGAAAGAAGCATCTCTCCATACAGCTAGTCTTTGACTTACAACAGTTCATTTAGTGACCGTTCAAAGTTAGAACAGCACTGAAAAATGTGACTTATGACTGTTTTTCAGAGTTACGACCTTTGAAGCATCCCCATATGATCATGGGATCAAAATTCAGACGCTTGGTAACTGGGTTATACTTACGACCGTAGGTGTGTCCCAAGGTCATGTGCTCACCTTTTGCAACCTTCTGACAAGTAAAGTCAGTGGAGAAGCCAGATTCACTTAACAACCGTGTTATTAACTTATCAACTGCAGTGATTCACGTAACTACTGTGGCAAGAAAGGTCGTAAAATGGGGCAAAACTCACTTAACAAATGTCTCACTTAACAACAGAAATGGGCTCAATTGTGGTCGTAAGTTGAGGACTACCTTTATTATATTGCATAAGCTTTCACAGCCAATATTTATTGGGCAATGTTTGGCTTTTGAGTTTAGTAATTGTGATCTAGGCAACAGATTTTCTGACATGCTGCTGGAAACTGGCTGGCATCTTCAGAGGCAAGGAATTTGCTATGTAGTCAGTCCCTGCTCAGATGCTTCAAGATCTCCCAATATTCTTCTTTTTTTAAAAAAACCAAAACAACCTGACAGGATGAAAAAATTTCACTCATCAAAGAGTCGCTTGATTAGGGAACTGGAGGCTAAACATATAAGAACGGTTGCTGGAATTGGGTATGTCTGGTTTAATGAAAAGAAGGACTAGGGGAGACATGATAGCAGTGGTCCAATATCTCAGAGGTTGCCACAAAGAAGAGGGAATCAAGCTATTCTCCAAAGCACCTGAAGGCAGTACAAGAAGCAATGGGTAGAAACTAATCAAGGGGAAAAGCAACCTATAACTAAGTAGAAATTTCCTGACATTTAGAACAATTAATCAGTGGAACGACTTGCCTCCAGAAGTTGTGAATGTCCATCACTGGAAGTTTTTAAGAAGAGATTGGACAAACATTTGTCTGAAATGGTATAGGGCTTCCCTGCCTAAGCAGGGGGTTGGACTAGAAGACCTCCAAGGTCCCTTCCAACTCTGTTATTCTATTCTATTCTAGATAGTGAGATGGGTGGCATATAAATTTAGTAAAAAGAATAATTCTACTATTGCTACCATAATACCATAAAGGTCTCTCAGCTTCTCAAAGGTGTGGCAAATTAAAATGTAACCCAGCAGGAAATCTCAGTTCTTGCTTTTGAGGTTGGATATCTCCATCAATGATGTCAAGCGTTGAGGCCAGTTTGGCTTCTTGAGTTTTCCTGCTTCTCTGTATAATATAAAAAGCAGGCCCCCACCCCACCCCCCACACCCACAATTCTTTTCTATGAGATCATTTGCAACCATCTTGACAGTTGCTGAACTTTTATACCGAGGTAGAAATGAGTGCATTTGAATGCCAAGCTCATTCTTCTACTTTTTATTCCTGTGCATTCCGTTTCTTAAAAATAGAAAAAATGACAGCTTTAGTAGGGGAACTATCTTTGCTGAATATGGAAAAGGGAAAGATAAAGGAAAAATCCATCTGTTTCGCAATTTTAGCTTCCTGATATTTTCTGTAGGAAGAATTATTGGTCCAAAATTTACATTGATCACCTGTGGAATGAGGTCGCCCCCCCAAAAAAACAAAGATCTGAATGGGTCCTACTATGCTGGTGGTTTTCTTAATTTATTTTTTGTTGCTTATAAAATAATAGAAAAAAACAAAAGAAAATGCAAAAATGTATACATTATCAAAAAAGTACATGTGCTAAAAAGTAAAAACAGTAGAATGGGAAAGGAATTAAAAATTAAAAAATAAAGTCATTGCAACAGTGAACAATTAAAGTTTTCTATATAATTATTTAAACAAATATTAATATAATGCAGTATATTACACTTACATAATTACCATGGTTTTTTTCCCTACTACATTTTGTATGAGTCAGTCCCATTTTTCATTATATTTACCATTCAAAGTTTACATCTATAGGCAGTCTTCTCATAAGTAGTGAGTGTAGTCAGGTCTTCAATCTATTGAGTAAATGGGGACATACATTTATTTTTCCATTGTTGCAGTAAGAAGGGCATAGAGGATCCATTTAGTTATCCGGTTGTTAAATTCCATGACTAGATGTGTAATTTAAGAGAATATTATCTTCTGAAAATTTTAGCTTGCGTTGCCCAGTCAAATTTATCCGGTCCACTACTTTCTCTAAAAATTTAGTAAGTATACCGTGTTTCCCCGAAAATAAGACCCTATCTTATATTTTTTTGAACTCTGAAATAAGCGCTTGGCCTTATTGCCATGCACTCAAAAGCCCGATTGGACTTATTATCAGGGGATGTCTTATTTTGGGGGAAACAGAGTAGGACATTATAAAAACATGTGTTTTAAAGAAGCATTGTCTTTAATTACACCTCTAACAAAATACTGTCTCATACGATCCTTTTCTTTTTCTTTTAAAAAAATTCTTCTGCAGCCCACCCTCCTCCTTCTTCCACCTTCAGGTTGATTGATTGATATGTTCAGCTGAATTATGTACCATGCTGAGGGGCTGAAGAACTGGCTCTTCACCTAGGCGCCCTTTAAACTTAGGTTGTTTTTGTTGATGATGATGTTTTCACCTGGTTTGTTATTCTGCCATCCTTACCCTCTTTTATCCTTGTCATTTTTATTATCATATTTTAAATTATTATTTAGCATATGCTGACAGCATGACAGAAGAGAAGTAAACAAATATACATAGTCCACATAATTGTATATAAAACTTCTACGGTGATTCGGCAGAGGCCTCATAACTGGATGTTCAAGCCAGCTATCTAGGCGTTGCTTCGTGCAGATCTTCTAGGAAACCAGAGAATACACATTGTGTGCAATCTTTCATAATATGTTTAATAGTTCGCATATTGGCCCCAGAATCGCAACAAGGGGAATCTTTCCGTCCCCACTGATACAGGGTAGAGCACGGATGTCAAACTCGCAGTGTCACATTGCCATCACGTGACATTTCGCGATGTTTTTTCCCTTCGCGGAGCTGGGGTGGGCGTGGCCTGCACGTGATGCATCCGGCCCATGGGCCGCCAGTTTGACAACCCTGGGGTACAGTCACTTCTTCCAGTATCACACCTAATTCTGTTCAGTTTCGACCAGACAGAATGAGGCAGGTCAAAATCAGGTGGCTTGGTAGAGGGATCACGAATGGTCAGGCCACAAGAAGGTACCTTTGTTTTAAGTCAGCGGCCCCCAACCTTTTGGGCACCAGGGTCCTATTCCTTGGAGAGATGTTTTTACACAGAGCGGAGGGGATGCAGTTTCACATGCCTGCATCCCGCGGATGGGGCTTTGCTTGTGTGCGCGGCCCAGTTTCTGGCATGCCGGGGACCAGTGTCGGTCCACAAATTGGGGAATGAGGCCCCCTGTTTTAAATCATTTGTAAACCACCCAGAATTGCTGAGAGTCAGGCGGCATATAAATATGTGAACCTAATAACAAATTCATGAATTCTCCTCTTGATAATCTCTTTGAAGAGATTACATTAGCATCAATGTATTTATGCATCGAATCTGCTGTCGTTTGAAGAAAGGCATTTGTACAAACGGCTGTGGAAAACCTTCTTGCCTTAGGAGAGAATGCTGCTGTTCTGCTTCTAACTGTGTGTAAAATGCTTCCCTTTCAGAACCGAGACCAGCTGTGTTTCTGCAACATGGCTTTCTTGCTGATGGCAGTAACTGGGTGACCAACCTAGACTACAACAGCCTGGGTTTTGTGCTAGCTGACGCTGGTTTTGATGTTTGGTTAGGGAACAGCAGAGGAAACACTTGGTCCCGAAAACACATCAACTATACCACAAAGCAAAAAGAATTCTGGATGTTCAGGTAGACAAATTTGCTAAACATTATGAATTGTTTGGTTTTGCCCCTTTGCAGAACGTTTTGCAGAAATCTTACCAGTTCTTGAGGTTGAGAAACACTGGATTAAAAGTCCTAGATTCCAGATGATCCCCCAGTTATAAAAGATCAGTGGATATTTTTGAGCCAGTTGCTGTTTCTTAGCATAGATATCAAAGTTGTTGTAGTTCGGAAAAATGGGAAGAGTGAATGGTGTGTAGGCCACTTTGAGCTCCTGAAGGTGGAATATAAATCAAATAAATGAGAGCGCATCAAATAGCTAATAAAAACAAGTAAGTAAAGGACACCCACACCCACACAAACTTCATGTGCTTATATTCTTCTGGGTAGGTTGCAGGATCTTGAGAAGCAAGCTATTGGAATCATTGGAAGACTATACAAATAAAAATCACAGTGGTATAAAATTGGTCATGATTCTTGAAAGTTTTCTTGCAGAATGCAGAGAGGTTTTTCAGATACACTTATTGCTGTTGCTAATGTTAATTGCATTTTATGGTTGTTTCATCTTTGACTTAGCCTTTTAAAACAAGCCTCATATGAGCCGTGGTGGGGCAGTGGTTGGAGTGCAATACTGCAGGCTACTTCTGCTGACTGCCGGCTGCCTGCAATTTGGCAGTTCAAATCTCACCAGGCTCAAGGTTGACTCAGCCTTCCATCTTTCCATAGTTGGTAAAATGAGGACCCAGATTGTTGGGGGCAATATGCTGACTCTATAAACCGCTTAAAGAGGGCTGTAAAAGCACTGTGAACTTATATATAAGTCTAAGTACTATTGCTATTGCTCATCTGCATTGTAAGGAAAGAAGCTAAACCAGAAGTGTCTTGATAGATCAGTAAAGGACTTACGAACTCTAGGACTTGAATCCTGGTATCTTTCCATCACATTGACTGGATAATGTTTCAATACAGCTTGGATAATACAGATCCTACTTTTTTATGTTATGTGTAAATCTGATGGACTCCCCTCTCCTCTTTAGTTTTGATGAAATGGCTAAGTATGACCTTCCTGCTTCAATAAACTTTGTCTTGAACAAAACTGGTCAGGAGCAACTCTTCTACGTTGGTCATTCTCAAGGCACCACCATAGGTAGGTTGGCAAACTACTTTGCTAAAATTACATTGATAATTTTAATAGCTACATAGGGGAAGTTGAATTTCATAATGCTTATCTCTAAAGCAATAATTACCCCGAATACATGTAAATAATCATCTTGATTTGTATTGCTTAAATTGATGTTTTCCAGATGAGTTATAACTGCAGCTTGTGGAATGTGTAATCTGACGGGTATTACCGTATTTTTTGGACTATAAGACACACTTTTTTGTCTCCAAAAAGGGGGTGAAAATGTCTGTATGTCTTATAAACTGAATATTGCCGAAGCTCTGCCCACCCGCTGGCCGTTTTTTGGCCTCTGCAAGCCCCATTTTCAAGCCTTTTTCCAGCCTTTTTCCGGCCCATTTTGGGGGTCCCCAAAAGCCTCAAAAACAGCCCGAATAAAGCCCCCAAAATGGGCTGAAAAAAGCCTAAAAATGGGCCAAAAAAAGCTTGGAAACGGGCAGAAAAAAGGCTTGGAAAGGGCCCGAAAATGGGGCGCATGGAGGCCAAAAACTTTTTTTGTTTGTTTCCCTTTTCAAAATTAGGTCCGTCTTATAGTCAGGTGCGTCTTATACTCTGAAAAATACGGTAGCTTAGGAAAGACATGCCGTATTTTTCGGAGTATAAGACTCACCGGAGTATAAGACGCACCTTAGTTTTGAGGGAGGTAAACAAGGAAAAAAGGCCTCTGCCTCCAAGCAGTTTGCCAAACAGCAAACAGCACAGATGATATACACTGTTTGCTGTGTATTTCTGTGCATGTGTGCCTGACCCATAGAAATAGCAAAGAATTGGAGAAATGTACATTATGCCAGAAAGTTTTCTTAAATGTAGTCACACTAACTCCTCCCAATTATTTAAATAGATCTACTCCAAGGTAAGTCAGGATTTAACTCTAATACTAAACAGGACATTGTTACATTTCAGACTATACTTGTACAGAGCTGTTAAAATTAATTAAAATTTCTGGAAGTATACATTATTCTCTATTATTTAAAAGAAGATACAATAGCACTGGGCCTTTTCAGAGCAAGCATTTATTTTAAAAAGCTTCTTTATTTTATTAAGTTGTCTAGAACAGGGGTCTCCAACCTTGGCAACTTTAAGACTTGTGGACTTAAACTCCCAGAATTCCACAGCCAGCAAAGCAAATAATAAAGCAGTCAGCAAAGCAAATAATAAAGCAATCTTTAAAAAATAAGTCTAATAATTTGAACATTCTACAGACATTTCTAGTTATTCACTTACCCCTTTGCATCCAGTTCGGCAGAAAATAAAAATCTACGTGTCTCTCCGTGAAATCTACGTGTCTATTTGCCTCTTTGCAGCTAGTTTCAGTTTCATTTTAGCACATGGCAAATCAGTTGGGGGTCGGGAAGCTGCTAATAACTTGCTTGTCTTAACAGGCTCTTCCCTGTTTGCTGCAAGCAGGTAAATTGCTGAAGACAGAGGCCAAAGGGTGGGGGTGGCTACATTCGGTGTATAAGACGCACCCAAGTTTTCACCCTCTTTTGGGGGGTAAAAAGGTACTTCTTATACTCCAAAAAATACGGTATTTTAAATAATGGAAAGTGTTTATGTATGAAAGCTTGAATGAAGACTTTAAAGTTTTGAAGTGATTCTGGACTGAATTAAAGATGTCTTGGACCAAATGAATGCCCCAATTTCAGTGGAACTCTATAAAGTGATATATGGAATATAGTGTGTCTGCACAATGTGTTAAATCCTCCTGGTGGTTTGTTGCCTGCCTATTTTAAAAGTGTCACACCCTATGTAACTAGCCGATGCCTGTGTAAAAAAAGAAATCAAGTTTTTTCAGCATAGCAAAAGAGGCTTTTATATCAAATTTCAAAGTGTTTAATCATTTTGAAAACTGCTTTGGATTTATAAAGCAAAATGGATGAAAACATTCTTCAGGCACGGAGAAAGCTCCTTTGCCTTAATGATGCTAGCCATAAACTGTGAAAATTATAGAAAATACAATTGTTTTTGTGGAATATGCAACAAATTGTTTTCCTACTGATTTTGTTCAGCAACATAGTTTAAGATCTATTCATGTCTTTTGTGTTTCTCTCTTCTCCAGGTTTCATAGCATTTTCAGCTTTTCCAGAGTTGGCAAAAAAGATAAACATGTTTTTTGGATTGGCACCTGTTATGACTCTGACGTTTACATCCAGTGCTATGACTAAACTTGGAGAGCTTCCCGAATTGCTACTTAAAGTACGTGTTTTGTTTAAAATATTTGCTTGAACCACAAAGTGCAGATGTAACTAAGTACTACATTTCTTTTTGTACATACTTGAACAAAAGACCGACATGCCTTTGAACAAAAGTCTTAACAAGGAACCCAGTTTTAAACAAACACCACCTGTGTGACTTGAGATGTTCTGGGATATCATAGATGATGGCTGTCTATTCTGCTTCCTCCTCTTTTCCTCCCATAGGGGGGAAGAGTGAGGTTGAGCTGACCGAGACAGTAAGTGGCCCAAAGTCACTTTTTAAAGATGTCCATTACCCCTCTCCCAAAAATTACTGAAAGCTGTCAGCAGAGGCTTTGAAAGAAAAAAAACCCCACCCAAACACTCCACATAGGGATTAATTAACAGATTTAACAGATTAGCAGAGTTGAAAGGGACCTTGTAGGTTCATTTAATCCAGCCCCTGGCCCAAGCAGGAGACCTTACACCATTTCTGACAGATAGCATTCCAGTCTCTTCTTGAAAGCTTCCAGTGATGAAGCTCCCACAACTTCCGAAGACAAGCTGTTCCATTGGTTGATTGCTCTCACTGTCAGAAAATTTCTCCTCATTTGCAGGTTGAATCTCTCCTTGATCAGTTTCCATCCATTATTCCTTGTCTGGCCTTCAGGTGCTTTGGAAAATAGCTTGACCCCCTCCTCTCTGTGGCAGCCCCTCAGATATTGGAAGACTGCTATCCTGTCTCCCCTGGTCCTTCTCTTCACTAGACTAGCCATGCCCAGTTCCTGTAACTATTCTTCATATGTTTTAGCCTCCAGTCCCCTAATCATCCTGGTTGCTCTTCTCTGCACTTTTTCTAGAGTCTCAACATCTTTTTTTATAGTGTGGTGATTTACTTTCACCACACTATAAAAAGTTACTTTCTTGGCCTTGTTCCTTGCAGGAACCTTGTTGTGCAGAATCTTAAAATAAGTACGAAGTGGGAAAAATCCTAATTTAAGAAACATGTGAACTGCTATAAATTAGATTTCACTTTGGATGGATTAGTATTTGAACAAAAAAAGTTGAAAGCAGTTCTTCTGATTATCAGTCCCAGCTTACAGGTAGTCCTCAATTTGCCATCATTCTTTTACTAACTGTTTAAAGTTACAATGGCACTGAAAAAAGTTATTTATGACCATTTTTCACACTTGCCATCGTTGCTGCATCCCTCTGGTCACATGTTCAAAAATTCAGATGCTTGGCAACTGATTCATATTTATGACGGTTGCAGTGTCCTGAGGTCATGTGACCTTCTAACAAGCAAAGTCAACGGAGGAAACCAGATTCACTTAACAACACTGTTACTAACGTAACATCTGCAGTGATTCACTTAACAACTGTGGCAAGAAAGGTTGTAAAATGGGGGCAACACTCACTTAACAACTGGCTGAATTGTTAGTGGTTAGTGTGTTCTTCTGGTGCAGGCAAAAGCTTATAAGCCCTGTGTTAGGCTAATCAAAGTCTTGCGTAGATAAAATTTAAAAAATGAAATGATGTGACCTACTTTTACAGGACTTGATCTACATTGCACACGCCGTGTTTCTGCGTGTTGTTTTATTAAATATTAAGGTTAAGTGGCAGTCCTGTAATACAAAAGTTAATCTTTGCTGCCAATAGCTTAATTATTGAACATGCTGTCGTAGGGAAAAATTTACTCTGAAGTACCATGAATTCAGTATTAAAACCATAGTGGGAAAATGGACCAGAACAGATTAATGAAGCAGAGTTTGATGAATCTGTAACGATATCGTTTAGCATTTAAACAGTGTCCCCCCCCCCCAGTGCATTGGTTTGGCTCATTCTGTCAGTCATAGATTGAGAACAAGAGATATTCAGTTGCTCCAAGTTCTCTATTGAGTTGGTGCCTAGAAAATACTTGAATTGAGTGTTGTGTGTTTTACCTGTTCTTACTACTGTGTGATTCTACTGCCAACTTCCTTGAAAAGATGAAGTACCTATTCAGGTTGCGGGAAACAATAGTAATTGCTGATCTTCTTGGCATCAGTCAAGAGACTTGATAGCAGTTTCAGTTTCACTGAAGTAGCCATGAAGGATGTAGAGTAGCCACGTGGATTAATCTGCTGAAATTGATACAGAATAGGTTGCAGAAAATGTCCAGAGTACCTCCGAAAGCTCTATTAAGAGCGAGCAATCATATGACTCTATTGTATATTATATTAAATCAAATCTAATATTTTCTCTGTGCTCTCAGTTCTTTTTTAGAATACGACTCCCTTCTAAGCCCCCCCCCCCCCTGAAATACAGGGCCCAGGTTGAATGTTACAGGAAGACAACTTCTGATTAAATATTAGGAAAAACTTCCTAACTCTAGGAGCAGTTCAATCATGATACAACTGTAATAGTTATGATGCCATAGTATACATGAAATAAAAATTTATTTTTACATTTTTGGGTTGTTATTTATTTATATCCCATCTTTATCATTTTTATAAACAACTGAAGGCAGAGAACATATCTAATACTCCTTCCTCCTCCTCTTCATTCCCCCACAATAACAATCCTGTGAAATGAGTTGGCTATGATCATCCAGCTGGCTTTCATGTCTAAGGCAGGACTAGAACTCAAGTCTCCTGGTTGTTAGGCCAGCACCCTATCCAATACACCAAACTGGTATTCCACGTTGAAAGAAAATTAGTAGATGTCCTTAATTAACTTAAGTAGATGTACTTCTATCTCAAATGAGGGAGTTGACATTCCTTGAATCAGATATGTGGCATTTTTCTGCATGTTAATGTCTGGGTAGATTCATCACAGGAAGTTTCAAAATAGGTTTTTTTGTACCAACATAAGGTGAATCCATTCATTAAAGATTATCAGATTTTGTGAATGAAGCCATATCAGTTTACTCAGCTACATTATAAACCACAATGGTAACATGTTAACCTCCTTTAGCGTTTTAAATTTTTTGAATTGAAGTTTATCTTAATATAAAATTCAAATAGAAATAAAGATAATAGGAAAAATGGGAAGGAAAAGGGGGAAAGGTAACTGGGAAGGAAATAAAAGCAGTGACTTCCGACTTTTTTTGGTGCATAAAGTGCACATAAAATTAGAATCTCATTTTTTATTTTACATAATTAGTAAATACTACTTATTTCTATAACAACATTTTTAAAAATTTTAAATATAAATTTAACAACAAACCCCCAAAGTCAAAATTTCATTTCCCCCCCCTTCCCATTTCGAACCCAAAATCCAGAAGCGGTCTCCCGAATGTAAAAAGAACTGGATACATTCTTTAATTAAAACAGTTAATTTTGTCTTCTCTGCAGCTCCATCACCTTTTTCATCTATTCTTCCTTTGTAGGAATTGACATATCCTTCCATTTTTGCACATACGGAATTTTCGCTGCAGTCAACATAGTTGATAAAGGTCCATATATTTTTTTGAGATCTTTATCCAGCAGTTCTAAAAGAAAACTTCTGGTTTCAGTTTTATGTTTGTTTTACGAATCTTCTGAATTAAAGGATAAACCTGCCTCCAATATTTCTTTGCTTTATCCTAATTCTACCAAATATGATAAAAAAGTACCTTCTTTACAATTACTTTTCCAGCAGACATTTGAAACACGTTTATACATCTTGGTCAGATTATCAGGTATTGGGTACCAGTGATACAGAATTTTATATATTAAAAAATCTCTTTCAGGTTATTGTTCAGTGTAATTTCATTCCGTTCCTCCATATACAGTATTTTCTCACTGCTGTAGCATTGTGACCAAGGTTTTTTTTTTTGTCCACTGAATCATACAGTATTGAAACATATTTATTTTCCAAATTCAGCTTCAGTCTTTTGTAAATTTGGCAATAACATAGAACATAGAATAATAGGGTTGAAAGAGACTTTAGAGCAGTGGTGTCAAACTCACAGCCCGTGGGCCGGATGCGTCATGCGCTGGCCACACCCACTCCTGTTTTATTGAAAGGGGAACTTTGCGATATGTCACGTGACGACATGACGACAAGAGTTTGACACCCCTGATTTAGAGGTTACTAGTCCAACCCCCTGCCCATAGCAGGAAATCCTAGATCACTCTGGATAAATGGCTGCATAGTCTTTTAACAGATTAACAGAGTCGAAGGGACCTTGCAGGTCATCTAATCCAACCCCCTGCCCAAGCAGGAGACCCTTACATCTGCCTCTACCTAGGATCGAACTCACAACCTCCTGATTGTGAGATAAGAGCTCTACCTCTAGGCCACAGCAGCTGGGTTCTTGAACACCTTCAGTGATAGAGCATCCAAAACTGCGGGAGGCAAGCTGTTCCACTGATTAATTATTTTCACTTTCAGGAAATTTCTCCTTAGTTCTAGGATGGATATCTCTTTAATGACCTTCCACTCATTACTTATTGTCCAGCCCTATGATTCTATGTTAATCATATTTTGTAGTGTCCGTATTTTCCAGCAAAGTGACCTATGTTATACTATTCTTATTTTGGCAGGAAATATTTGGAACAAAGGAGTTTTTCCCCCAGAATGCTCTAATAAAATGGCTTGCTACCCAAGTGTGCAGCCGTGTTTTACTTGATGATCTTTGTGGCAACATTTTCTTTCTCCTGTGTGGATTTAATGAGAAAAACCTAAACATGGTAAGAAAGTGAATTAAAGAGCCTAAATGTGTAAACTCTGTTTTGAAATGAAATGAATTAATCTGTAAATGTTTTTTTTTAAATAACATTGTGTATGTTATCGGACAGGCAAATACTCTTCTCTAAGCTTATATCTCAGCTGTTTGGTAATGAAAGACTGAGAATCATAACCAGCTTAAGAATGGCAAGATGGTGTCTCTCAAATGCTAAAGATTCCCTCAAGTGAAGTTGAACTGTTTTTCACTTGCCTAAATTAGTCTAGTTCAGGGGTGTCAAACTGGATTTCCTGTAGGGCTGGATCAGCATTCTAGTTTTTCTCCATGGGCCGGCCTGAGGGGAAGGGGGGAAGGAGATGGGACGGCTGGCCTCCTACAGCACCTTGCTGGCACCCCCCGTTTTCAGCCTGGAAAGCTTCCTGCAGCACCCTGCTGGCCAAAACCCGTTTTGGGCGGCAGAGTGCTGCAAGAGGCCATACAGGCCTAAAATGGGATGCGTGGGGTTGGGGGCCTGTGGCCCGTTTCTGCTAGCAGAGTCACTGTGGGCCAGTCCTTTGCTATTTGCCGTCCAGCCCTGAGGGCTAGATCTAAGCACCCAGCGGGCTGGATCTGGTCAGCGGGCCTTGAATTTGACACCTCTGGTATAGTTCATTCAAAAAATAGTCAGATCAGCCCTTCTTAGCTTTTAAGAGATTAGCCAGGGTCAATTGCATTTGGACACCATGGCCAAATGTTAAGTCTTGATGCATTTCCCCCCTTTATATGAAATTTTAAAAAGTAGTAATTGATATACTTGTTTATAGATTTAGCTAATCATTTCGCTGTTGTTTTCAGAGCCGAGTAGATGTATATTCAACCCACTGCCCAGCTGGAACATCTGCCCAGAATATGCTTCACTGGACTCAGGTAGAGTTGAAATCCCCAGGCTGATTGATTAATGCTTGCCACAATGGTGTTTAGGTTATTGGCTTGCATTTATGGGTCCTGGTTCTAATGTTAGCTTTTCCCTCTGTTGCAATTCTGCACGTGCTCTTCTAGGAGTAAGATATACTGAACTTTGGAGGTCTTACTTCTAAGGGAATTCCCTCAGCAGGAGGTGGATGTTAAGATTACTCAGTGCCATTATTTGCACTAAATCCTTGATGCTGCCAGTATGGGAAGACTTTGGAAAATATATACACAGCTGTGTATTTCTCAAGGAATGGGCGGGTAAACAAGTGTTACAGGAAAATTGCTACACCTGATTGTTTTCTCTTCCTAGGTATAATAAATGCCTCAGAGCAGAAAGGCAGTAAATTGAATGAATGAATGAATGAATGAATGAATGAATGAATGAATGAATGAATGAATGAATGAATGAATAAGTGAATATTCTTGAAGGCATACACACCTTTAAAAGTAACTTTATTTTCAGGTTTTAAAGTCTGGGGATATCAGAGCATTTGACTGGGGAAGCAGAAAAGAAAATATGGCTCATTATAACCAGGTAAGAATTTTCAAAGGGAGAGACACATTAGACTACGGTATTATCAGATAACCAGTATACAGGTAGTCCTCGACTTACGACCACAATTGAACCCAGAATTTCTGATGTTAAACAAGACAGTTGTTAAGTGAATTTTGCCCCATTTTTAACATTTCTTGCCACCGTTGTTAAGTGAATCACCGTAGTTGTTAAATTGCTAACATGGTTGTTAAGTAAATCTGGCTGCCCTGTTGACTTTGCTCATCAGAAGGTCAGAAAAGGTGATCATGTGACCCCAGGACACTGCAAAGAGTCAGTTGCAAAGTGTCTGAATTTTGACCACGTGACCATGGGGATGCTGCAATGGTTGTAAGTGTGAAAAACAGTCAGTCACTTTTTTCAGTGATGTCGTAAGTTTGAGTGGTCACTAAATGAACTGTTATAAATCGAGGACTACCTGTAATGCTGCTTCTTCATTTGTTTTATTTTGTTCTTTTTTTGCAAATACATAAATTTTCTTGTGAATGGCCATATCCCAAGGCAGTGATGAGGTGTCCCCCTCCTTCCCCATTATAATTGTGCTTTCAGGGCAAAAAAATAAATAAATCCCTTTTGTATCTATTTAGGGACTTAATAATCTGTGGAAGCCTGTTTCAAATGAAGTGGCTAAAATGAGTGGCACAGATTGTAATGGTTGATTCTCAAACTGATGAAGATTCAGAAAACTCCTCTCTCTCTCTTTCTCTCTCTCTCTCTCTCTCTCTCTCCCTCCCTCCCTCCATTTATTTATTTATATGTATGTATGTATGTATGTATGTATGTATGTATGCCGCCCAACTCCCAAGAGTATGTATGTATGTACATACATACATACACATCCACACATCCACACCCACCATATTTTTGGACTATAAGACGCACCTAAATTTACAGGAGGAAAACAAGAAAAAAATAGTTTTTGGACTCCACGCGTTGGATGTTTGCCCTCCCAGACTCCCAGAAGCACTCTGCAGTGCTCCGTGCGGCCTATTTTCGCCAAAAACGGGCCCATTTTTGGACTCCCAAGCCCTCTGCGTGTTGTGATTTCGCCCTCCCAAGCCCCCAGAAGCACTCTGCAGTGCCGTTTTCGCCAGAAAAGGGCCCGTTTTTGTCAAAAACAGGCTGTTTTTGGCCTACAGAGTACTTCTGGGGGCAGGGGAGGGCGAAAACGTGACACGCGGAGGGTTTGGAACCCAAAAATGAGCCCATATTTGGTGAAAACGGGCTGTGGGGAGTACTGCAGAGTGCTTCTGGGGGTCTGGGAGGATGAAAATGCGACGCGCAGAGGGCTTGGGAGCAATGTTCCCTGTAACATCAGAAAATAGCACGTGGCAGTTAGAAACTGCCATGCGGCGTTCTCTTTTCATGTGTGTGGCCGCGCAGGCACACAGCCTCTGCCAATAGAAAATGTTGTGCGGAAGTTAGAAACTTCCGCGCGGCATTCTCTTGTTACGTGCATGGCCGTGCAGCCGCACAGCTTACAGAGAACAGTGCTTGGGAGCCCCAAAACGCCCATATTTGGTTCTATAAGACGTACCTAAATTTTCACCCACTTTTAAGGGCCGGAAAGGTGCGTCTTATACTCAGACAGACAGATGATAGATAGATTGATAGATGATAGATGGATAGATGATAGATGGATAGATGATAGATAGATAGATATAGAGATATACAGATGAGAGATGATGAGAGATGGATAGTTGGAAGCTGATCCATTATCTATATGTAAAGATCAGTGCCATCCTCATTTTGCTGGGTAACATTGGAAACTGTTCAGTTGCTGAAATTCTTGTAACCTCTTCTGTTTTATCTGAATAAATCTTGTTAAAGAGAACTCTGGGAATTTTGCATAAAGAGGATTCAATTCAATTCAATTCAGTTTATTGCAGTCATAGACCAGAGACCAGAACAAATAAAAACACTCAGTAAATATGCAATTAAAAATTATAGTATAAAATAATAAATAACAACTGAAATATATGATAAAATCCATAAGGTTTGCTGCATTTGTTATATAACATAACTATGGTGGATTAGACACATGCTACCGATGAATCCCCAGTGCTGCTGCGCAGAATCTAGAGGATTACTTACAGTTTTGGGCAACCAGAGAGTAACACTCATCCCTGGGAAGCATTTGGCAGAAGCCATGCCTGGCATCTAAAGTAAACCTTTCTCTTAGCCCAGGCAGTCTCTACTTAGAATTCTTCTTATTCTGTTTGCCCTAATTATATTAGGGTACTGGCACTTAGATATGGATTTTTAGTGTAGTTTTTTTTTTAGAAATTGAATTTTTTTTTTGTTGGACATACGTGTGGCTTATTGTTTCTGTATTTTTACTGTTTTCACGCTTTACATAACTTGATAATCAGCCCCCAAAACTTCAGTTATTGGGCAAATGAAATACAGTAAACAAATATAGAAGGATCACTGTGCCCATATTCTTGTATGTTACATAGAATTTGTTCTGGGAAAAACGGGAAGCCTTTGTTAAATACTGTATATTTCCGTCTATAAGACGCCCCCATATATAGGACGCCCCCATGTTTCATATAGAGTAAGTAAGCACACTACAAGCCATCACTGTGCAGAAGCCATCTTATTAGAGAGTGAGTAATACAACAAGAACGGGATATGCATCACAGGAACAATAGAGATGAAACCTAGAGTGGCAATGTGATACAGGAAACAACTACAATAGAGAGGAATGATAGAGCTGCATATAAGGTAGAGGTTCATCCGGCATGTGGGGCAGAGCTGGAAGATGGGGATGGATCATGCCTTCTCCTCTCGGCCCCCCGTGAATAAGACACCACTCCATTTTCAAGTAAATTTTTTAAAGAAAAAGTAGCGTCTTATAAACGGAAAATTATGGTAGTTTGCCTCAGATGACTTGTTGAACAGATCTGGAGAACCTTGGCTTTCCAGTTGTTGCCAGACTACCACCTCAGCCAGTTTGCTCAATGGTGACATTGGGATGAGAATCTCTTTGGATTTTTTTAACCATTATTTTTCCTTCTTTCTTAGCCAGCACCACCTCCCTACAGAATGAAAGGGATGCTTGTTCCAACAGCTATATGGACGGGTGGCCATGACAGCCTGGCAGACAGAAAGGACATTGCCATGCTAATGACTGTGATCCCAAACTTGATATACCACAAGGAGATCCCAGAGTGGGAACATCTGGATTTCATCTGGGGCCTTGATGCCCCACAGCGCATGTACAGAGATATGATTCAGATGATGAGGAAAGCTCAATATGCCCATTGATTACTTGACGTTGTAGTCCCAAAACACTGATGCAGTTGTGAAAGGAAGTCTTGCTTTTTACCTACGTATAGTATTATTCTGACACAAGCCTTGTTGCAATACCTTAAGAGATGGAAATTCTGCATTAAGTTTTTTAAATTCATGCAGTTTTAATGGAAAGGCAGAAAATAGGTAGTGAATGAAACCAAACGCCTTGTAGTGCTGCTGTTCTTGCACTATTCAGATAATTTTTGAAATGAGGGGAAGTGGGGGATTGACAATTTATTGAACCTTGCTAATGTCCATAATACCGAGGCTGTGAAAGCTATTTAAAAATGGCTGTCCGTGTGTGATTTTATTTTGCTTGTTTTGTTGGGACAAATTCCTTTCAAAGCGCACTTAAATGTTGGTAAGTTTGCATAGTTTGGATATGGAATCCATAAGGATAATTAGCAATGTTTTAAATGTTACATCTATGAAATTTACGTTGACAGCTCATTCCAAAGCACACACTCCTTGTTTGCTTAAAATTTGAAAGAAGCACATGGAAAGCAATAGCCTTGGTTCTCTAAACACAAAGCATCCTGGAAGGTTTTTACAGAGTGGATTTCCTGCCTTGAAATCCACCTGTGGATTTTGCAACACGTACTTAAAGATGCACCTCTCCGTAATGTGGAAAGAACAAATATTTTTGTTTGTTTCAGTAGGAAAAAGCTTGCTGGGCAGGCTTCTTGAATTGTAATCCTGGTTTTGTAAACAGATGCATGCATTATATCTTCTGGGACATCTGGGAGACTTGGGTGTTTTATTAGAGGGTGTGGGCATTTTAAAGGCAACATCATGTGTAGCGGAGACTGTTCTCTTGGAAATAAACTCTCGATCTTTTATAATGAAATACGCGTCAGCTGCCTCAATTGCTATCCTGAAAGTTTGGAACATGTATTAGAATTAAATACTGAATGAAATGGGTTGCAGATCAGTGGGGGAACTTGTCTGTGATGTTGGAAAGTGGCTTCATTGCAATGGAGCTTTTCACCAGCCTAAGAAGGCAATGCAGAACAACGTAGAGCAAAAATTGAACCCAGTGAAGATGGTTGTTGAAGTGTAGGTGGGCGCAATGATTAAGAGCCTCGTAGTTGGAACCAACACTTTATTAACGAACTAACACAATTAACTACAGAACAGTCTGACACGAAAAACTCAGCTGTCACTGGTGACAGCTACCTTATATACGTTTGCCCCAGACGGCTTTAACCAATCCGAACACTTAACGTTCCCGCTCATTTGCACGCCCTCTTGTGGCTTACCGGAACACTACAGTTTTTTTCCTTAAACTGATTGGAATGAGATTTCTTCTTCCTAAGAATTTTAATGTCTTGAATGCTAGATGTATGCAGACCATCAGATTCAGACTCTGTCATATACATCTTACGGCTGTGACAAGTCACATGGGGCATTATGAAAATGCTGCAAGGAGGACTCAACATTAAAGTCGCCTGAATATTTTGCCCTTAAATTTTCTGCTATGTTTTAGAACTTTTGTCACTTTACAGGCCCATAAGGAGTGCGTTTTACAATGGTTTTGCCAAACCCTGATATTTACTTCGTTTTCAGCAAAGCCTGCCCATACCAAACCATGGATTCACTTAACAACCATAGTGCTCACTTAATGACCATGGCAATTGCTTCACAGAAGGGCTTTTTGCTTAATGACCACTGCAAAAAAGGTCATAAAATTGGGTCAGTCATGTGTCCTATCTCCTTTCTGACCATCACGAGTTACGACTGTGATGGGCAGAGTCCATTACAGTCATAACTCAAGGAATGGAATGGAATGGAAAAAAAATGACCAGTGGATTAAAGCCATCTTGTACCATCTCAGCCTTAGATCTGGTTTTTTTCTGTATCATAGAATGGGGCAAGAAACAGATTGCTGGTGGACACCTCCCTGGGCACCTGCCATGTCTGTCAACCCACCTGATTTTATGTCGTAATAATACTTTAAACAAGCCACCAACTTCTAGCAGCAAGAATGCCTTTGGGCCCTAGAGAAAATAAAATGGAGGCTAATGAGAAATGGTTTTTTTAATTTTTATATGTATTTTAATTGTTTTTTACTGCTATTTTAAAATTGATTGTTCATCTTTCTGTTGTACGCTGCCCTGAGCCCTCAGGGAGATGGGCGGCCTATAAGATCGAACAAAATAAAATAAATAATTGCAGTCAAATGCTTCTTTAGCATTATGCCCAAAGCTTGAGAAAACAAGTATGTCATTCAGGTGGCACACACTTATATGGTATGGGAGAAATAAAATACATAGCTATTTCCAGAGATACTGTATTAGGAACTCTTTGTATCTGGTGTGGGAAAAGATAAAAGAGAAACACTATTTGAAAATACCATTTTGGTTATCTATAATGGAAGCGTTAATTCGCCCAAGTAGACTGAATTGGGGAAATATTCCACGATATAAGGATATTTTGACAGACAAGGGGAAATTGAAATCTACTCAAGAACTGGAGGAACAAGGGATAAAGATGGACTGGTATATGAGAATGCAAATGCAGTCAAGATATGACAAGGATGTTAAAACGGGGTATTAATTTAGAAATGACAGAACTAGATGAAATACAGGAACAGAAGAAAGGTTAATTAAAAAACTGTACAATTATCATATATTGATTTAGAACATGAACAAGTGAAAGAAACGATGATAAAATGGGCAAGAAAGTTTGGCCATACTATAGAACTGGATAAATGGCAACAGTTTTGAGAAAGAAATTACAAATTAACTATGGCAACAGCATACAAAGAAAATATGTATAAAATGTTTTATAGATGGCACATATCACCGGAAAGGATAGCTAAAATGTTTAAAGATAAATCTATCAAATGTTGGAAATGTCAGCAAATACCAGGCTCTTTTTTCATATGTGGTGGACATGTGCAGAAGCTAAAGTGTATTGGAGCTTAATTTAAATGTGGATAGAAAAAAATGGTGAAACAACGCATAGAGTTAATACCAGAGATCTTTCTGTTGGGTATACTACCAGAGAAATTTAATAAGGAAGATACATATTTAATTATCCATATAATCACAGCAGCTAGAATTGCATTTGCACAAAATTGGAAAGCAACAAAAGTCCCTTTTGAAGGAGAGGTAATTAAGAAAATTTTGGACTGTGCGGAGATGAATAGATTGACAATGAAAATTAAAGATAAGGAAGATTCAGAATATTATAATGTATGGGTGAAATTTTATGATTGGATAGAAAATGATAGGTATAGAAGTTAAGTAAGATTGATTAAAATGGAGAATCAAAGGTGACAGATCCAGGTGACAAAATTAGGTAGTAAAGGAGGCAGCATTAGAATAGCAGTATATATCTAGAAAAAAGAAGTTATATGTATAGATATGATACAGAAAATATATAAGTCTAAAAGGGTCACCGACAATTAAATGATGTAGGGGTATATGTTACCAGTCTGTTAAATATAAGATGAACTATGATTAGAATCACTTGGGGGAGGTCAAGAGGGAGAAAGAGGAAGTAGAAAAGGGGAGGGAGGGGAGAAGGGGAGGAGGGAAATAGGAAGGGAGAGAGAAGGAGAAAGAAGGTAGAAGGAAGAGGGAGATAGAGGGAGGAGAATGCTATGAAATGAGGGAAAACACTGGCAAATAGAAGTATAATAGGTGCAAAATTAGGATACTGATTTATGATATATTGGATAGAAATGTATAACTATGTATATTTTGATATGATTTATGGTATATGTATGGATGTATATATGGAGATTGTGAAAAAAAATAAAAATAAATTCAAAAAAGTACGGTATTTTTCGGAGTATAAGACGCACCTAGATTTTAGAGGAGGAAAACAAGAAAAAAAGTATTCTGAGCCTAATGGTGTAGTAACATATTATTTAATAAAATACCAGTATAGCAGAATACTTTTTACAACCATGTATACTTTTTACAACTATGTATACTTTTCACAACCATGTACACTTTTTACAAACTTCAAACTTGACAGCTTTAAGACTTGTGGACTTCAACTCCCAGAATCCCCCCTGCAGTCATGCTAGCTCAGGAATGGGAGTTGAAGTCCACAAGTCTTAAAGTTGCCAAGTTTGAAGACCCTTGCACCCCTAACCTCTATTCACCCTCTCAATTCCTTTAAAAAAATAATCTTGAAAACATTTTTTTCCTCAGATGGAAAGGAATGCTTTAATTTCTGATGCTACCAGACTGCTGATTTTGGATTGCCAAGATTAACACAGATCTCCTACATTATGTAATGTAGGATGTTTTAAAGAATATCTCTCACCCCCCTCCTTCATTACACTGACTATGGGATACCTTAGCTGCGGCCCAAGTACATTCAGGAAAAAAATGAAGAAGGGAAATCTAGTTTTTATTATACATTTGGCATCTTGTAACTGCAGCAAGGAAAATACGCACACCATCCTTCACTTAGACCAAGTCCTACATGTAAATATATTTGAAAATCTCTAAATTGTAACTGCAAAGGATTGTTGGGGGGGGGGGGAGATGTCTAATCAGAAAGTTCAAGTTCTCCACAAACTTAATTCTCCTGAAGCTGTAAATTGATGCAGAAAAGTTCTCACCAGCACTATGGATGTGCCTGAAAAAGCTTGCAGACAAGACTTGTATCAATTTACCTGCGTTGTTTAACAAATTTTATGGGAAATCCAAACAATAATTTCAATCCCTAAGGCTGTGTCACCATATCTTATTTTTTTTCTTTCCACAAAAAGTAAAAATAAATAAATAAGGAAAAGCACTGAATATCTGTACTGTATGTTTGGCAAATCTGACGTACTCCATCTACAGAGCCACCTGTTAAAAAGTATGACAACACAATCTTCTTAAATGAACAACTAACACACACACACACACACACACACACACAGAGAGAGAGAGAGAGAGAGAGAGAGAGAGAGAGAGAGAGAGAGAGAGAGAGAGAGAGAGAGAGAGAGAGAGAGAGAGAGAGAGAGAGAGACTTGATTTTGGATAGATTAGAGCAGGGGTCTTCAAACTTTGCAACTTTAAGACTTGTGGATTTCAACTCCCATTCCTGAACTAGTCCTCCTCTAACTGTGGTCACTTTGCTCTTTGAACTTCCCAGCTCTATTTACAAAGAGCCATAAAGATTATCACCGGAGATTAGGGAAAGGAAGATCAAAGGGGGAGATTGCGAAATTATGGTACTTCTCTCGCCTATTGGAACTGGAGGAGCAGAAGCGATCGAAAGGGCAGCTTCACCAGAGAAAACAAAACGCAAGGATGCAGGCAAACAAAATAGTTTCCTTCCTTCCTAGTCACCCACGTGCAGATATATACCAGTAATCCAAAGGAGTGTGCACATGGTTGTACTGCTGCTGACTCTATCGTCCTGTCGCCTGTGTGTCTTTCCTCCTTCCTTTCTACCCTGCCAGGCGGCTCGCTAGGGCAGTGGCGGCTCCTCAGATGGTCTGGGAGCAGGCTTTGTGCAGGAAGGGCAGCAGTGTTTTTCAGGCAGCAGCGGTGGCAGCAGCAGCTCTTCCTCAGAAATCGAACAGAGACACGGGAATACCGCCAATCAGCTGTCTGTTGCCACCCATTGCCGCTATTACCGCCATTGCGCCAACTCCCTCCCCCCTCCCCCTGGGTTTGTGTGATGCAGCATTCGGTGTATAAGACGCACCCAGTTTTGACCCTCTTTTTGGGAGTAAAAAGGTGTGTCTTATACTCCGAAAAATACGGTATGTCATTCAGGATGCTGCTTATAAGTGCTATGTGCTTAGAGCTCAAAACATTGTTAGAGACCCCACACACCCACTTCACAGTCTGTTTCTGTTGCTCCCCTCTGGGAGGAGGTTTCAAAGTATTTCTAGCAGGACTTCCAGATTCTGTAACAGTTTTGCTCCCAATGCCATCCGTCTGGTAAACTCTCAAGGTTCGTTTTTCTCGCCATGTACATGTACACATCCGAACTAGACTGTGTTGTTTCTCTGTGTCACATAATATACCGTATTTTTCGGAGTATAAGAGGCACCGAAGTATAAGACGCACCTTAGTTTGGGGGAGGAAAACAAGGAAAAAAGGCCTCTCCTCCCAGCAATTTGCCAAACAGCAAACAGCAAACAGCACAGATGATATACACTGTTTGCTGTATATTTCTGTGCATGTGTGCCTGACCCATAGAAATGACATTTATGGCAGTATATTAATCCCAGAAAGTTTTCTTACATGTAATCACACTAACTCCTCCTAATTATTTAAATACATCTACTCCAAACATGACTAAGTCAGAGTTTCTCAGCTGGCTTATTTTAATACTAATACTTAATACTAATACTTAATACTAAAACAGGACATTTCAGATTATACTTTTACAGATCTTTAAAATTGATGTGGCTTTCTGGAAGTATTCTCTGCTATTTAAAAGAAGATACAATAGCACTGGGCCTCTTCAGAGCAAGCATTTATTTTAAAAAGCTTCTTCATTTTGTTAAGTTGTCTAGAACAATAATAAAGCAGTCTTTAAAAAATAAGTCTAATAATTTGAACACTCTACAAACATTTAACAAAATGACATATTAACAGAATCTGCCTCTACCTAGGATAGAACTCACAACCTCTTGATTGTGAGGCAAGAGCTCTATCTCTTGAGCCACAGCAGCTCTAGCTTGCCTTCTTGCAATTTTAGCAGTCTAATATTGCCAGCAGTTTATCTCCCAGCAATATGTCTCATCACAGCCACCTTAGTTTCAGTTTCATTTTACCAGTGGCTTGTAAGCCTCAGTCAGCTATAGGTCGGGAGGCAGAACATCTCTTCTTGTGCTCTTCTTGTGCTTTGCCCTGTTTGCTGCAAAGAGGTAAATTTCTGGCAGGCAGAGGCCAAAGGGTGAGGGTGGCTGGGTGGGGCTACATTCGGTGTATAAGACGCACCCAAGTTTTCACCCTCTTTTGGGGGGTAAAAAGGTGCGTCTTATACTCCGAGAAATACGGTATGTGGGTACATGCATAATTTTCTATTTATTTATTTATCTTGTGTTTATGTTTATGTTTATATTAGAGGTGGAGACCCTTTGAGAGCTGTATGCAACGTAATATCATTTTAATGTATGCTGATTAGTGTGCATTCAAAGTGGCAATAAAGTATTCTAAGCCTAGGATCAGGAAACCATTATGGAGTGTTTCTCAAACGTTTTCTTTCATTACCCAAAATTGCTTATTGGAAAGTCATTTTTACCCAATGTAGGTAAAACACTTTAAGTCAATTTAAAAGGCCCTGTTATTATTGGATAATGGATTTGTTCTGTGTTACCCTAAGAACTACTTTTAACCAATTTTGGGCAATATATCCACAGTTGGGCTACACTGCCATAGTGTGTTGACTTTCTTATTCTCTTATTCACTTCCATAATACTAGCAAAGAAACAGGATGGGTACAATCACCCAGAGTCAATAGCAATAGCACTTAGACCTATATACTCCTTCATGGTGCTTTATAGCACTCTCTAAGCGATTTACAGCCAGCATATCAAACTTTGACCTACAGATCTTTGTTCCTCTTTATGCGCTATTTTTTTTTCTTCATAGCATTTCCCCCACAAGTTCCCCCCGCCCCCAGATCAGCCAAGTTTGATCCATTGGTTGGACAGGAATTGACTGACCAGCTTGTCCCCTGAGCCTGATGTCATGACCTGAAAGAGACTGACCCAAAGTCACCCGGTTGGCTTTTACACTTAAGGCAAAACTAGAACTCAAATTTTCTGATTTCTATCCTGGTACCTTACCACTAAACTAGTGAGCCAAAAAGTAAATCCATTTTCTTTATTTCAGGTAAAGTTTTTGATAAAAATACCTGAAAATTTTCCCAGTTATAAATGATTATATCATTTACGTTCTGAAATATTTTGTTCCTTACTTTTCAGGTTTGTAGACTCGCAAGGAAAATTCAAAATGGCTGCCCCCTTAGAGTTGCGTCAAAAACAAAGAGCAGTGATTGAATTCCTTGTTGCTGAGGGGGAAACCCCTGTGAACATTCACAGACGATTACAAACTGTGTTTGAGGACAATACTTTAGATTATAGCCCCATGAAAGAGGGTTTGAGAGGCAAACATTATTCCAGTGACGAGGAAGTGAAAACTGCAGTGAAGAAGTGGCTCAAAGAACAGTCAACAAAATTTTACGAGGCAGGGATACATGCTCTCATTCGAAGGTGGAACATTGCTATTGAGAGAAACGGTGACTATGTTGAGAAGTAGGGATGTGATCCACAGAGGACCAGCTTCATTTTGATGTATGCTACATGTTCCTGTGTTGGTAATTATACCTGTCCTAAGGAAAATGGCATTATGTTTTGACTCACCCTCGTAGCTCTGGTTGTCTACTCTCTATATGCTTGGTTAAATAAACTAAGCAACCTTAGCTAAGCATGCTTCCATTTCACGGTACAATTTAATCCCATTATCACCCATATTTATTTGTTCAATGTTCATCCTGCTTTTAGTACAGGAGCTCAAGACAGAAGTATAGAGTGCTTCCTACAGTTTTTTCCAGAACAGCCCTTCTGGGGCATGTTTGGCTAACAGAAAAATGACTGGGCTAAGAGTTGACCATTGAACTTCTGTGATTGAGGAACTAGAACTTGGATCTCACCAATGCAAGGCACTACCTTAACTGCTACACCACATTGGCTGTCAGTAAGCCCCAATCCTTAAATTTGCTTCTTAAAATACAACAGCTTGTGCCCACCCTACTAGAAGGTATCTGTCAAACTTCAAAGCCCGCTTTTTGCTGTTGCAATTATTATCGCTTCTCAGCTTGCCAACAAACTATGGGGGGAGGGAAGGGGGAAGATAGAACTTATGTTTCAGACATCAAAATGCCAAGCATGAGAACCAAGGACTTTTAGGCAGGTGTTTATCAGAGCTAGAAATATTTTCTCACAACAATACCAGGAGACTCAGTTGGACAATGTGACCTGCTCTAATTGGAGAGGGGCAGAACCTGAACTTTGACTGTGATGTTTGCGCGGGAAATAGCCAGATCTGGTTTTGCCCTCATCGGTGCCAAAATGATGTACTCAATATTAAATTTTGCATTAAGAGACTGGATCGTCTCGGCCATGCTTACTTTGGTTGGGTTTGTCAGTTGGAAACTTGATAGTATCATGTCCTGGAGATCTAAACATAATATAAGGTTTTATGTAAGCATAACAGATATAAGTCTTTAAATGTATGGTCAAGTCAGGTTTTACATATGGTACCCACTACAGAAGATGAGTTGAGGTTCAGTAACCATAATCTCTCAAATAGCATTTCATATGGCCAAGAATTGTAGGTAGGGAAGTTTGACACACGTAAGGACAGCAGGTTGGGGAAAACTTTATAAGTAGTTAGAATAAAATCTGCTATAATAAGATTAAGATTCCTTGTTTTGAATGTACCCTACTGTGAGGGAAACGTGATTTCTTTCAAGCATTCTCAATTGTAATCTTCATCCCTTTAGCTGCTGAATATCATAGAATTAAAGAAAAACAAATCAGAACAATTGCCCTGGCCGTTTCTCTATAGCCCAACATCAATGAAGAGAAGTAGAAGTATCTTTAGGAACACAAATTACAAAGAGTTGCCAAAACTCTTCTCCCTTCCACCACTCCTTATGGGCCTGTGAAGTGACAAAAGTTCTAAAACGTAGCAGAAAATTTAAGGGCAAAATATTCAGGTGACTTTAATGTTGAGTCCTCCTTGCAGCATTTTCATAATGCCCCATGTGACTTGTCACAGCCGTAAGATGCATATGACAGAGTCTGAATCTGATGGTCTGCATACCTCTAGCATTCAAGACATTAAAATTCTTAGGAAGAAGAAATCTCATTCCAATCAGTTTAAGGAAAACAACTGTAGTGTTCTGGTAAGCCACAAGAGGGCGTGCAAATGAGCGGGAATGTTAAGTGTTCGGATTGGTTAAAGCCGTCTGAGGCAAACGTATATAAGGTAGCTGTCACCAGTGACAGCTGAGTTTTTCGTGTCAGACTGTTCTGTAGTTAATTGTGTTAGTTTGTTAATAAAGTGTTGGTTCCAACTACGAGGCTCTTAATCATTGCGCCCACCTACACTTCAACAACCATCTTCACTGGGTTCAATTTTTGCTCTACGTTGTTCTGCATTGCCTTCTTAGGCTGGTGAAAAGCTCCATTGCAATGAAGCCACTTTCCAACACCACAGACAAGTTCCCCCACTGATCTGCAACCCATTTCATTCAGTATTTAATTCTAATACAAGTCAGCAGCAGTACAACCACATGCACACTCCTTTGGATCTGCACGTGGGTGACTAGGAAGGAAGGAAACTATTTTCTTTGCCTGCAACAACTGGTATTAACTCTATGCATTGTTTCACCATTTTTTTCTATCCACATTTGAATTAAGCTCCAATACACTTTAGCTTCTGCACATGTCCACCACATATGAAAAAAGAGCCTGGTATTTGCTGACATTTCCAACATTTGATAGATTTATCTTTAAACATTTTAGCTATCCTTTCCGGTGATATGTGCCATCTATAAAACATTTTATACATATTTTCTTTGTATGCTGTTGCCATAGTTAATTTGTAATTTCTTTCTCAAAGCTGTTGCCATTTATCCAGTTCTATAGTATGGCCAAACTTTCTTGCCCATTTTATCATCGTTTCTTTCACTTGTTCATGTTCTAAATCAATATATAATAGATAATTGTGGTTTTTTAATTAACCTTTCTTCTGTTCCTGTATTTCACCTACTTCTGTCATTTCTAAATTAATACCCCGTTTTAACATCCTTGTCATATCTTGACTGCATTTACATTCTCATATACCAGTCCATCTTTATCCCTTGTTCCTCCAGTTCTTGAGTAGATTTCAATTCCCCCTTGTCTGTCAAAATATCCTTATATCGTGGAATATTTCCCCAATTCAGTCTACTTGGGTGAATTAATGCTTCCATTATAGATAACCAAAATGGTATTTTCAAATAGTGTTTCTCTTTTATCTTTTCCCACACCAGATACAAAGAGTTCCTAATACAGTATCTCTGGAAATAGCTATGTATTTTATTTCTCCCATACCATATTGCCACCTGAATGACATACTTGTTTTCTCAAGCTTTGGACACAATGCTAAAGAAGCATTTGACTGCAATTATTTATTTTATTTTGTTCGATCTTATAGGCCACCCATCTCCCTGAGGGCTCAGGGCAGCGTACAACAGAAAGATGAACAATCAATTTTAAAATAGCAGTAAAAAACAATTAAAATACATATAAAAATTAAAAAAAAACCATTTCTCATTAGCCTCCATTTTATTTTCTCTAGGGCCCAAAGGCATTCTTGCTGCTAGAAGTTGGTGGCTTGTTTAAAGTATTATTACGACATAAAATCAGGTGGGTTGACAGACATGGCAGGTGCCCAGGGAGGTGTCCACCAGCAATCTGTTTCTTGCCCCATTCTATGATACAGAAAAAAACCAGATCTAAGGCTGAGATGGTACAAGATGGCTTTAATCCACTGGTCATTTTTTTTCCATTCCATTCCATTCCTTGAGTTATGACTGTAATGGACTCTGCCCATCACAGTCGTAACTCGTGATGGTCAGAAAGGAGATAGGACACATGACTGACCCAATTTTATGACCTTTTTTGCAGTGGTCATTAAGCAAAAAGCCCTTCTGTGAAGCAATTGCCATGGTCATTAAGTGAGCACTATGGTTGTTAAGTGAACCCATGGTTTGGTATGGGCAGGCTTTGCTGAAAACGAAGTAAATATCAGGGTTTGGCAAAACCATTGTAAAACGCACTCCTTATGGGCCTGTAAAGTGATAAAAGTTCTAAAACATAGCAGAAAATTTAAGGGCAA
The DNA here is from genome assembly GCA_023053685.1 of Diadophis punctatus similis. Lineage (NCBI taxonomy): Eukaryota > Metazoa > Chordata > Lepidosauria > Squamata > Dipsadidae > Diadophis > Diadophis punctatus. Next base: position 15,539,257 of record JALIGW010000005.1, read on the forward strand.
AATATTCAGGCAACTTTAATGTTGAGTCCTCCTTGCAGCATTTTCATAATGCCCCATGTGACTTGTCACAGCCGTAAGATGTATATGACAGAGTCTGAATCTGATGGTCTGCATACCTCTAGCATTCAAGACATTAAAATTCTTAGGAAGAAGAAATCTCATTCCAATCAGTTTAAGGAAAACAACTGTAGTGTTCTGGTAAGCCACAAGAGGGCGTGCAAATGAGTGGGAATGTTAAGTGTTCGGATTGGTTAAAGCCGTCTGAGGCAAACGTATATAAGGTAGCTGTCACCAGTGACAGCTGAGTTTTTCGTGTCAGATTGTTCTGTAGTTAATTGTGTTAGTTCGTTAATAAAGTGTTGGTTCCAACTACGAGGCTCTTAATCATTGCGCCCACCTACACTTCAATAACCATCTTCACTGGGTTCAATTTTTGCTCTACGTTGTTCTGCATTGCCTTCTTAGGCTGGTGAAAAGCTCCATTGCAATGAAGCCACTTTCCAACATCACAGACAAGTTCCCCCACTGATCTGCAACCCATTTCATTCAGTATTTAATTCTAATACATGTTCCAAACTTTCAGGATAGCAATTGAGGCAGCTGACGCGTATTTCATTATAAAAGATCGAGAGTTTATTTCCAAGAGAACAGTCTCTGCTACACATGATGTTGCCTTTAAAATGCCCACACCCTCTAATAAAACACCCAAGTCTCCCAGATGTCCCAGAAGATATAATACATGCATCTGTTTCCAAAACCAGGATTACAATTCAAGAAGCCTGCCCAGCAAGTCTTTTCCTACTGAAACAAACAAAAATATTTGTTCTTTCGACATTACGGAAAGGTGCATCTTTAAGTACGTGTTGCAAAATCCACAGGTGGATTTCAAGGCAGGATATCCACTCTGTAAAAACCTTCCAGGATGCTTTGTGTTTAGAGAACCAAGGTGATTGCTTTCCATGTGCTTCTTTCAAATTTTAAGCAAACAAGGAGTGCATGCTTTGGAATGAGCTGTCAACGTAAATTTCACAGATGTAACATTTAAAACATTGCTAATTATCCTTATGGATTCCATATCCAAACTATGCAAACTTACCAACATTTAAGTGCGCTTTGAAAGAGATTTGTCCCAACAAAACAAGCAAAATAAAATCACACATGGACAGCCATTTTTAAATAGCTTTCACAGCCTCGTTATTATGGACATTAGCAATAGCAATAGCACTTAGACTTATATACCGCTTCATAGTGCTTTACAGCCCTCTCTAAGCGGTTTACAGAGTTCAGCATATTGCCCCCAACAATCTGGGTCCTCATTTTACCCACCTCGGAAGGATGGAAGGCTGAGTCAACCTTGAGCCAGTGAGATTTGAACAGCTGAACTGCTGAACTAGCAGTAGCCTGCAGTGCTGCATTTAACCACTGCACCAACTCGGCTCTGTATATTAGCAAGGTTCAATAAATTGTCAATCCCCCACTTCCCCTCATTTCAAACATTTTCTGAATAGTGCAAGAACAGCAGCACTGCAAGGCGTTTGGTTTCATTCACTACCTATTCTCTTCCTTTCCATTAAAACTGCATGAATTTAAAAAACTTAATGCAGAATTTCCATTTCTTAAGGTATTGCAACAAGGCTTGTGTCAGAATAATACTATACATAGGTAAAAAGCAAGACTTCCTTTCACAACTGCATCAGTGTTTTGGGACTACAACGTCAAGTAATCAATGGGCATATTGAGCTTTCCTCATCATCTGAATCATATCTCTGAACATGCGCTGTGGGGCATCAAGGCCCCAGATGAAATCCAGATGTTCCCACTCTGGGATCTCCTTGTGGTATATCAAGTTTGGGATCACAGTCATTAGCATGGCAATGTCCTTTCTGTCTGCCAGGATGTCATGGCCACCCGTCCATATAGCTGTTGGAACAAGCATCCCTTTCATTCTGTAGGGAGGTGGTGTTGGCTAAGAAAGAAGGAAAAATAATGGTTAAAAAAATCCAAAGAGATTCTCATCCCGATGTCACCACTGAGCAAACTGGCTGAGGTAGTAGTCTGGCAACAACTGGAAAGCCAAGGTTCTCCGGATCTGTTCAACAAGTCATCTGAGGCAAATTACCATATTTTTCCGTGCTACTTTTTCTTTAAAATATTTACTTGAAAATGGAGGGGCGTCTCATGCTACTTTTTCTTTAAAATATTTACTTGAAAATGGAGGGGCGTCTCATACAAGGGGTGGGTGGGCGAGAGGACAAGGCGTGATCCATCCCTGTCCTCCAGCTCCGCTCCACATGCCGGACGAACCTCTACCTTATATGCAGCTCTATCATTCCTCTCTATTGTAGTTGTTTCCTGTATCACATTGCCACTCTACGTTTCATCTCTATTGTTCCTGTGATGCATTTCCCGTTCTTGTTGTATTACTTATTCTCTAATAAGATGGCTTCTGCACAGTGATGGCTTGTAGTGTACTTACTCTATATGAAACATGGGGGCATACAATATATGGGGGCGTCTTATAGATGGAAATATACAGTATTTAACAAAGGCTTCCCGTTTTTCCCCAGAACAAATTCTATGTAACATACAAGAATAGGGGCACAGTGATCCTTCTATATTTGTTTACTGTATATCCTTTGCCCAATAACTGAAGTTTTGGGGGCTGATTTCCAAGTTATGTAAAGCGTGAAAACAGTAAAAATACAAAAACAATAAACCACACGTATTACAACAACAAAAAATAATTCAATTTCTTAATATAAACTGCACTAAAAATCCATATCTAAGTGCCAGTACCCTAATATAATTAGGGCAAATAGGATAGAAAGAATTCTAAGTAGAGACTGCCTGGGCTAAGAGAAAATTTTACTTTAGATGCCAGGCATGGCTTCTGCCAAATGCTTCCCAGGGATGAGTGTTACTCTCTGGTTGCCCAAAACTGTAACAATCCTCTAGATTCTGCGCAGCAGCACTGGGGATTCGTCGGTGACAGATGTCTAATCCACCATAGTTATGTTATATAACAAATGCAGCAAACCTTATGGATGTTATCATATATTTCAGTTGTTATTTATTATTTTATACTAGAATTTTTAATTGCATATTTACTGAGTGTTTTTATTTGTTCTGGTCTCTGGTCTATGACTGCAATAAACTGAATTGAATTGAATCCTCTTTATGCAAAATTCCCAGAGTTCTCTTTAACAAGATTTATTCAGATAAAACTGAAGAGGTTACAAGAATTTCAGCAACTGAACAGTTTCCAACGTTACCCAGCAAAATGAGGATGGCACTGATCTTTACATATAGATAATGGATCAGCTTCCAACTATCCATCTCTCATCATCTCTCATCTGTATATCTATTCATCTATTTATCTATTTATCCATCTATCCATCTATCCATCCATCTATCTATCTATCTAATCTATCTATACCAAATATGGACATTTTGGGGCTCCCAAGCCCTCCGCATGTTGCATTTTCACCCTCCCAGACCCCCAGAAGCACCCTGCAGTACTCAGCACAGCCCGTTTTCTCCAAATATGGGCTCATTTTTGGGGTCCCAAGCCCTCCACTTGTCACGTTTTTCACCCTCCCCTCCCCCCAGAAGTTCTCTGCAGGCCAAAAATGAGCCCGTTTTTGACAAAAACGGCACTGCAGAGTGCTTCTGGGGGCTTGGGAGGGCGAAATCGCAACACGCAGAGGGCTTGGGAGCCCAAAAATGGGCCCATTTTTGGCAAAAATGGGCCGTGCGGAGCACTGCAGAGTGCTTCTGGGGGCCTAGGAGGGCAAAAACACGATGCGCAGAGGGCTTGGGAGCCACGGACTGTGCAGAGTACTGCAGAGTGCTTCTGGGAGTCTGGGAAGACAAACATCCAATGCGTGGAGGCCAAAAACTATTTTTTCTTGTTTTCCTCCTGTAATACAGCGTCTTATAGTCCGGTGCGTCATATAGTCCAAAAAATAAGGGGTGTATGTCTCTGTCTGTCTGTCTGTCTGTCTGTCTGTCTGTCTGTCTGTCTCTCTCTCTCCACAGTATATTTATATATATCTGAATCTTCATCAGTTTGAGAATCAACCATTACAATCTGTGCCACTCATTTTAGCCACTTCATTTGAAACAGGCTTCCACAGATGATTAAGTCCCTAAATAGATACAAAAGGGATTTTTTTTCTTTTTTTGCCCTGAAACCACAATTATAAATGGGGAAGGAGGGGGACACCTCATCACTGCCTTGGGATATGGCCATTCACAAGAAAATTTATGTATTTGCAAAAAAAAAAAAAAAATGAAACAAAAGAAGAAGAAGCATTACAGGGAGTCCTCGATTTATAACAGTTCATTTAGTGACCATTCAAACTTACGACATCACTGAAAAAAGTGACTGAGTGTTTTTCACACTTACAACCATTGCAGCATCCCCATGGTCACGTGGTGAAAAATTCAGACAATTTGCAACTGACTCTTTGCAGTGTCCTGGGGTCACATGATCACCTTTTCTGACCTTCTGATGAGCAAAGTCAACAGGGAAGCCAGATTTGCTTAACAACCATGTTACCAATTTAACAACTACGGTGATTCACTTAACAACAGTGGCAAGAAATGTCATAAAATGGGGCAAAATTCACTTAACAATGTCTCGTTTAACATCAGAAATTCTGGGTTCAATTGTGGTCTAATGTGTCTCTCCCTTTGGAAATTCTTACCTGGTTATAATGAGCCATATTTTCTTTTCTGCTTCCCCAGTCAAATGCTCTGATTTTCACAGACTTCACAACCTGAAAATAAAGTTACTTTTAAACGTGTGTATGCCTTCAAGAATATTTACTTATTCATTCATTCATTCATTCATTCATTCATTCATTCATTCATTCATTCATTCTTCATTCATTCATTCATTCATTCATTCATTCATTCATTCATTCAATTTACTGCCTTTCTGCTCTGAGGCATTTATTATACGTAGGAAGAGAAAACAATCAGGTGTAGCAGTTTTCCTGTAACACTTGTTTACCCGCCCATTCCTTGAGAAATACACAGCTGTGTATATATTTTCCAACGTCTTCACATACTGGCAGCATCAAGGATTTAGTGCAAATAATGGCACTGAGTAATCTTAACATCCACCTCCTGCTGAGGGAATTCCCTTAGAAGTAAGACCTCCAAAGTTCAGTTGACCTTACTCCTAGAAGAGCACGTGCAGAATTGCAACAGAGGGAAAAGCTAACATTAGAACCAGGACCCATAAATGCAAGCCAAGAGCTGAAGTGGTGCAGTGGTTAAATGCTGCGACTGCAGGCTGACTGCTAGTTCAGCAGTTCAGCAGTTCAAATCTCACTAGGCTCAAGGTTGACTCAGCCTTCCATCCTTCCGAGGTCGGTAAAATGAGGACCCAGATTGTTGGGGGCAATATGCTGACTCTGTAAACTGCTTAGAGAGGGCTGTAAAGCACTATGAAGCAGTATATAAGTAAAGTGCTATTGCTATAATAACCTAAACACCATTGTGGCAAGCATTAATCAATCAGCCTGGGGATTTCAACTCTACCTGACTCCAGTGAAGCAAATTCTGGACAGATGTTCCAGCTGGGCAGTGGGTTGAATATACATCTATTCGGCTCTGAAAACAACAGCGAAATGATTAGCTAAATCTATAACCAAGTATATCAATTACTTCTTTTTAAAATTTCATATAAAGGGGGGAAATGCATCAAGACTTAACATTTGGCCATGGTATCCAAATGCAATTGACCCTGGCTAATCTCGAAAAAGCTAGGAAGGGCTGATCTGACTATTTTTTGAATGAACTATACCTAAAGTGACCAGATTTTTTTTTTTTAGGCGGGACACCATTGACGGCTGGACGCCGCCATTTGAGTTTTGCCCTCTGCGCATGCGCAGAACGCTGCGCATGCGCAGAGGGAAAAAACCGCAAATGTCGGCGTCCAGGTGGGTGGGGGGGAGGCGGGAGGCCTTTCCTCGCCTCCCGCCTCCCCTTTGGGAGCCGGCAGTGGCTTGGGCTGGCTGGCTGGCAAGCGAGCGAGCGGGGCTGGCTTGGGAAGGGGAGCAGCCCGGAGATGGTGCTCCAACCCAGCGTCTCTTGGCTCTCCTCCTCCCCCCCACCCACCCGGGGGTCCCGCGCCGCCCGCTGACCTCGCGCACGTCCTGCAGGCACTCGAGGATGGCCAGGTTGTTGGCCCAGCTGCGCTTGGGGCAGACGCGCATCACGTCTTCACGGCACACCGGCTCTTCCACCAGCTTCCAGCCGCCGCCGGAGGAGCCAACGCGGGACGCCCGCCCGCCGCCAATGCCGCCCATGGCCGGCCCGAGCTGACACGCCTGCTGCTGCTGCTGCCCCTGCGGCTGGGCACCCAGTCCCGGCTGCCCTGGTGGCGGGAAGGCTGCGGTGGCGGCCCCGGCTGGCTGAGCCAGTGCCGGCCCGAGGGCCACGAGGAAGAGGAGGAGCAGAGGGCCCGGGCCGTGGCGGCCCCGGGCCCCGACACGTCCGCATGGCGCCCTCTTGGATGCAACTCCTTCGCTCAGGCCGCGCTGCGCACCGCGATGCCGCCGCGGAGACACGCTCCCGCGTCCTTGCGTGCGGCATGATGGGACGGCCGTTTTGAGAGAGCGGGGCTGCGCCTCCCCCGTCACCGGGGCAACCGCTGGGCCAGCCAAGAGATTTCTCCCTGCTCGTGCGCGCCGCCGCTTCCGGTTGCGAGCCGTCAGGGCAACGCAACGGGCAAAAGGTGACCAGACGTCCCGCTGTTTCGGCATTCTTTCCAAAAAAGCGTGACTTTTTGGAAAAAATGCGGGACGTGGGACACATGCTTGAAAATCATGTCTGTCCCGCCAAAAGCAGGACGTCTGGTCACCTTAACTATACCAGAGGTGTCAAATTCAAGGCCCGTTGACCAGATCCAGCCCACTGGGTGCTTAGATCTGGCCCGCAGGGCTGGACGGCAAATAGCAAAGGACTTGCCCACAGTGACTCTGCTAGCAGAAAAGGGCCGCAGGCCCCCCCCATGCACTCCATTTTCGGCCTGGACGGCCTCTTGCAGCACCATGCCGGCCAAAACAGGAAATGGGGGGCGCAGCCCCACGCATCCCATTTTTGGCGTGATGGCCTCTTGCAGCACTCTGCCGCCCAAAACGGGTTTTGGCCAGCAGGGTGCTGCAGGAAGCTGTCCAGGCTGAAAACGGGGCACGCCAGCAGGGTGATGTAGGAGGCCAGCCATCCCATCTCCTTCCCCCCTTCCCCTCAGGCCGGCCCATGGAGAACAACTAGAATGCTGATCCAGCCCTCCAAGAAATCCAGTTTGACACCCCTGAACTAGACTAATTTAGGCAAGTGAAAAACAGTTCACCTTCACTTGAGGGAATTTTTAGCATTTGAGAGACACCATCTTGCCATTCTTAAGCTGGTTATGATTCTCAGTCTTTCATTACCAAACAGCTGAGATATAAGCTTAGAGAAGAGTATTTGCCTGTCCGATAACATACACAATGTTATTTTAAAAAAAACATTTACAGATTAATTCATTTCATTTCAAAACAGAGTTTACACATTTATGCTCTTTAATTCACATTCTTACCATGTTTAGGTTTTTCTCATTAAATCCACACAGGAGAAAGAAAATGTTGCCACAAAGATCATCAAGTAAAACACGGCTGCACACTTGGGTAGCAAGCCATTTTATTAGAGCATTCTGGGGGAAAAACTCCTTTGTTCCAAATATTTCCTGCCAAAATAAGAATAATATAACATAGGTCACTTTGCTGGAAAATAAGGATGCTTCTAAATATGATTAACATAGAATCATAGGGCTGGACAATAAGTAATGAGTGGAAGGTCATTAAAGAGATATCCATCCTAGAACTAAGGAGAAATTTCCTGAATGTGAGAATAATTAATCAGTGGAACAGCTTGCCTCCCGCAGTTTTGGATGCTCTATCACTGAAGGTGTTCAAGAACCCAGCTGCTGTGGCCTAGAGGTAGAGCTCTTGTCTCACAATCAGGAGGTTGTGAGTTCGATCCTAGGTAGAGGCAGATGTAAGGGTCTCCTGCTTGGGCAGGGGGTTGGATTAGATGACCTGCAAGGTCCCTTCGACTCTGTTAATCTGTTAAAAGACTATGCAGCCACTTATCCAGAGTGGTCTAGGATCTAGGGCAGGGGGTTGGGCTAGTAACCTCTAAAGCAGGGGTGTCAAACTCTTGTCGTCATGTCGTCACGTGACATATCGCAAAGTTCCCCTTTCGCTAAAACAGGAGTGGGTGTGGCCAGCTCATGACGCATCCGGCCCACGGGCTGTGAGTTTGAGACCCCTGCTCTAAAGTCTCTTTCAACCCTATTATTCTATGTTCTATGTTATTGCCAAATTTACAAAAGACTGAAGCTGAATTTGGAAAATAAATATGTTTCAATACTGTATGATTCAGTGGACAAAAAAAAAAAACCTTGGTCACAATGCTACAGCAGTGAGAAAATACTGTATGTGGAGGAACGGAATGAAATTACACTGAACAATAACCTGAAAGAGATTTTTTAATATATAAAATTCTGTATCACTGGTACCCAACACCTGATAATCTGACCAAGATGTATAAACGTGTTTCAAATGTCTGCTGGAAAAGTAATTGTAAAGAAGGTACTTTTTTATCATATTTGGTCGAATTAGGATAAAGCAAAGAAATATTGGAGGCAGGTTTTTCCTTTAATTCAGAAGATTCGTAAAACAAACATAAAACTGAAACCAGAAGTTTTCTTTTAGAACTACTGGATAAAGACCTCGAAAAAAATATGGACCTTTATCAACTATGTTGACTGCAGTGAAAATTCCGTATGTGCAAAAATGGAAGGATATGTCAGTTCCTACAAAGGAAGAATAGATGAAAAAGGTGATGGAGCTGCAGAGAAGGCAAAATTAACTGTTTTAATTAAAGAACCTATCCACTTTTTTTACATTCAGGAGACCGCTTCTGGATTTTGGGTTCGAAATGGGGGGGAAATAAAATTTTGACTTTGGGGGTTTGTTGTTAAATTTATATTTAAAATTTTTAAAAATGTTGTTATAGAAATAAGTAGTATTTACTAATTATGTAAAATAAAAAATGAGATTCTAATTTTATGTGCACTTTATGCACCAAAAAAAGTCGGAAGTCACTGCTTTTATTTCCTTCGCAGTTACCTTTCCCACTTTTCCTTCCCATTTTTCCTATTATCTTTATTTCTATTTGAATTTTATATTAAGATAAACTTCAATTCAAAAAATTTAAAACGCTAAAGGAGGTTAACATGTTACCATTGTGGTTTTTAATGTAGCTGAGTAAGCTGATATGGCTTCATTCACAAAATCTGCTAATCTTTAATGAATGAATTCACCAATGTTGGTACAAAATAAACAATTTTGAAACTTCCTGTGATGAATCTACTCAGCCATTAACCTGCAGAAAAATGCCACATATCTGATTCAAGGAATGTCAACTCCCTCATTTGAGATAGAAGTACATCTACTTAAGTTAATTAAGGACATCTACTAATTTTCTTTCAACGTGGAATACCAGTTTGGTGTATTGGATAGGGTGCTGGCCTAACAACCAGGAGACTTGAGTTCTAGTCCTGCCTTAGACATGAAAGCTGGATGTACATAGCCAACTCATTTCACAGGGTTGTTATTGTGGGGGAATGAAGAGGAGGAGGAAGGAGTATTACATATGTTCTCTGCCATCAGTTGTTTATAAAAATGATAAAGATGGGATATAAATAAACAACAACCGAAAAATGTAAAAATAAATATTTATTTCATGTATACTATGGCATCATAACTATTACCGTTGTATCATGATTGAACTGCTCCTAGAGTTAGGAAGTTTTTCCTAATATTTAATCAGAAGTTGTCTTCCTGTAACATTCAATCTGGGCCCTATATTTCGGGGGGGGGGGGCTTAGAAGGGAGTCATATTCTAAAAAAGAACTGAGAGCAAGACACAGAGAAAATATTACATTTGATCTAATATACAATAGAGTTGTATGATTGCTCGCTCTTAATAGAGCTTTCGGAGGTACTCTGGACATTTTCTGCAACATATTCTGTATTATGTGCCGGTGCCTGGACGACGTTAGGATCTGGATGGGGAGGAACAGACTCAGACTCAACCCCGACAAGACTGAGTGGCTTTGGATATTGCCTCCTAAGGACTATGACAACTGTCCCTCCTTGGTTCTCGAAAGAGCGAAACTGACTCCCTCGGATCAGGTCCGCAACTTGGGGGTCCTCCTAGATCCACAGCTAAAATTGGAACACCATCTTACTGCTGTGGCTAGGGGGGCCTTCGCACAGGTTCGCCTGGTGCACCAGTTGCGGCCATACTTGGAGAAGGAGGCTCTACTCACGGTCACTCATGCCCTTGTCACCTCCTGCTTGGACTACTGCAATGCGCTCTACATGGGGCTACCCTTGAAGAGTATCCGGAGACTCCAGTTGGTGCAAAATGCAGCTGCGCGTGCTGTGGTGGGTGTGCCAAGGTACACCCACGTGACACCTATACTCCGCCAGCTGCACTGGTTGCCCATCAGTCTCCGGGTCCAATTCAAGGTGTTGATCATCATCTTTAAAGCCTTTCATGGCTTAGGACCAGGCTATCTCCGGGACCGCATTCTGCCTCATACTTCCCTCCGACCGGTTAGGGCCCACAGAGTTGGCCTCCTCCAGCTCCCGTCAGCCAAGCAATGCCGGCTGGTGGGCCCTAGGGGGAGGGCCTTCTCTGTGGCGGGCCTCGCGCTCTGGAACCAACTTCCTCCAGAGACCCGAACCATCCCCACCCTGCTGGCCTTCCGAAAAGCCGTTAAGACATGGCTTTTCCTGCAGGCAGGGGGTAGACCTTAATTCCATTTGAACTCTCCCCCGAGTATGTCTGGTTGTTGGATGGTTTTTAATATTGTAATTTTTAATTTTTATATTTTGATTTTAATCTTATTGTTTATTGGTTGTTTTTGTTTTTTTTCTGTGCTGTACGCCGCCCTGAGTCCCTCGGGAGTTGGGCGGCATATAAGAAGACCAAATAAATAAATTAATTAATTTCAGCAGAATAATTTCAGCAGATTAATCCACGTGGGTAGGATCTTCATGGCTACTTCAGTGAAACTGAAACTGCTATCAAGTCTCTTGACCGATGCCAAGAAGATCAGCAATTACTATTATTTCCCCCAACTTGAATAGGTACTTCATCTTTTCAAGGAAGTTGGCAGTAGAACCTCACAGTAGTAAGAACAGGTAAAACACACAACACTCAATTCAAGTATTTTCTAGGCATCAACTCAATAGAGAACTTGGAGCAACTGAATATCTCTTGTTCTCAATCTACGACTGACAGAATGAGCCAAACCAATGAACTGGGGGGGGGAGGGGAACGGACACTGTTTAAATGCTAAACGATATCGTTACAGATTCATCAAACTCTGCTTCAATGATCCATTCTGGTCCATTTTCCCGCTATGGTTTTAATACTGAATTCATGGTAGTTCAGAGTAAATTTTGCCCTACGACAGCATGTTCAATAATTAAGCTATTGGCAGCAAAGATTAACTTTTGTATTACAGGACTGGTATTACTACTGAGAATGCCACTTAACCTTAATATTTAATAAAACAACATGCAGAAACACGGCGTGTGCAATGTGGAACAAGTCCTGTGAAAGTAGGTCACACCATTTCATTTTTTAAATTTTATCTACGCAAGACTTTGATTAGCCTAACACAGGGCTTATAAGCTTTTGCCTGCACCAGAAGAACACACTAACCACTAACAATTCAGCCAGTTGTTAAGTGAGTGTTGCCCCCATTTTACAACCTTTCTTGCCACAGTTGTTAAGGGAATCACTGCAGATGTTACATTAGTAACAGTGTTGTTAAGGAATCTGGTTTCCCCATTGACTTTGCTTGTCAGGTCACATGACCTCAGGACACTGCAACCGTCATAAATATGAATCAGTTGCCAAGCATCTGAATTTTTGAACATGTGACCAGAGGGATGCAGCAACGATGGCAAGTGTGAAAAATGGTCATAAATAACTTTTTTCAGTGCCATTGTAACTTTAAACTGTTAGTAAAAGAATGATGGCAAATTGAGGACTACCTGTAAACTGGGACTGATAATCAGAAGAACTGCTTTCAACTTTTTTTGTTCAAATACTAATCCATCCAAAGTGAAATCTAATTTATAGTAGTTCACGTTTCTTAAATTAAGAGTTTTCCCACTTCGTACTCATTTTAAGATTCTGCACAACAAGGTTCCTGCAAGCAACAAGGCCAAGAAAGTAACTTTTTATAGTGTGGTGAAAGTAAATCACTACACTATAAAAAAAGATGTTGAGACTCTAGAAAAAATGCAGAGAAGAGCAACCAGGATGATTAGGAGGCTAAAACATATGAAGAACAGTTACAGGAACTGGGCATGGCTAGTCTAGTGAAGAGAAGGACCAGGGGAGACAGGATAGCAGTCTTCCAATATCTGAGGGGCTGCCACAGAGAGGAAGGGGTCAAGCTATTTTCCAAAGCACCTGAAGGCCAGACAAGGAATAATGGATGGAAACTGATCAAGGAGAGATTCAACCTGCAAATGAGGAGAAATTTTCCGACAGTGAGAACAATCAACCAATGGAACAGCTTGTCTTCGGAAGTTGTGGGAGCTTCATCACTGGAAGCTTTCAAGAAGAGACTGGAATGCCATCTGTCAGAAATGGTGTAGGGTCTCCTGCTTGGGCCAGGGGCTGGATTAAATGAACCTAAAGGTCCCTTTCAACTCTGCTAATTTGTTAAATCTGTTAATTAATCCCTATGTGGAGTGTTTGGGTGGGGTTTTTTTTTCTTTCAAAGCCTCTGCTGGACAGCTTTCAGTAATTTTTGGGAGAGGGGTAATGGACATCTTTAAAAAGTGACTTTGGGCCACTTACTGTCTCGGTCAGCTCAACCTCACTCTTCCCCCCTATGGGAGGAAAAGAGGAGGAAGCAGAATAGACAGCCATCATCTATGATGCCCCAGAACATCTCAAGTCACACAGGTGGTGTTTGTTTAAAACTGGGTTCCTTGTTAAGACTTTTGTTCAAAGGCACGTCGGTCTTTTGTTCAAGTATGTACAAAAAGAAATGTAGTACTTAGTTACATCACTAACATCTGCAATTTGTGGTTCAAGCAAATATTTTAAACAAAAACACGTACTTTAAGTAGCAATTCGGGAAGCTCTGCAAGTTTGGCCAAGGGACCGGATGAAAACATTGCAGTCATAGCAGGTGCCAATCCAAAAAATATGTTTATCTTTTTTGCCAATTCTGGAAATGCTGAAAATGCTATGAAACCTGGAGAAGAGAAAAACATGAAAGACATGAATAGATCTTAAACTATGCGGCTGAACAAAATCAATAGGAAAACTATTTGTTACATATTCCACAAAAGCAATCGTATTTTTTTTATAATTTTCACAGCTTATGGTTAGCATCATTAAGGCAAAGGGGCTTTCTCCATGCCTAAAGAATGTTTTCATCCATTTTGCTTTATAAATCCAAAGCAGTTTTCAAAATGCTTAAACGCTCTGAAATTTGATATAAAAGCCTCTTTTGCTATGCTGAAAAAACTTGATTTCTTTTTTTCCTCAGGCATCCGCTAGTTACATAGGGTGTGACATTTTTAAAATAGGCAGGCAACAAACCACAAGGAGGATTTAACACATTGTGCAGACAGATTAAATTCCATATCCAATCCCAGCTGCTGTGGCCTATAGCAGTGTTTTTCAACCACTGTGCCGCGGCACACTAGTGTGCCGTGACATAGTGTAAGGTGTGCCGTGGGAAAAACACCCACCGGGTGTTTTTGCTGCGGGACATCTCTGTGTCCCGAAAGTTGCTTTCGGGACACAGAGATGCCTCTATTAAGTCCCTGCGGCCCCGCGTTTACTTTAAAACGCGGGGACCGCCCGGAGGTAGCGCACGCAGGGACGTCACTGACGTCCCATGCGTGCGCCCATAGCAACAATCGCGGAGGACCGGAGCAGCGAGGAGGTCGTGCGCTGTCAACTTGGTAAGTGTTACCAGCGGCGCATCTCCTTTGGTGTTCCGAGCACCGAAGTGGGGCAGTACACAGGCATATAGCCTTCAGTAATACACTGTATGGCTGAAGACTGTATGTCTGTGGGGGAACTATACTGGACCTAATGTGGGGGGACTATACTGGACCTAATGTGGGGAAACTACAACCTAATGTTGGGGAACTACAACCTAATGTGTGGGTAACTATACTGCCAACCTAATGTGGGGGAAAATAAGATATATGCAAGATAAGATATATGCAGTGTGCATAGGAATTTGTTCATAGTTTTTTTTTAACTATAGTCCAGCCCTCCAACGGTCTGAGGGACCGTGAACTGGTCCCCTGTTTAAAGAGGAGACAAGTGCAGTAAGTACTGAGTGATAGTGAGACAGGAGCAATAATGCAGTGATGGACAAGTTTTTGAAAAGGAAAGAACTGGACTCTGAACAAAATTCGCAGCCAGATGAGAGCCCAAGTATGAGTAGGGATCAAAAGAAAGCAAAGATGGTTAGCTCAAGCAAATTCTCTGGCACAAGGCAATATAGCGAAAGCTATATTTCATTTGGATGTACTTTCACTGGAGATGCCAAGAAACCAACTCCACTGTGCGTGGTGTGTGGTGAAAAGCTATCTAACAGTGCTATGGTCCCAAGTAAACTTAAACGCCATCTCCAAACGAAACACCCTTCGCTTCAAAATAAGAATGCGGACTATTTTGTTCGCCTGCGTGAAAACATGGAGAAACAGGCAACTTTCATGAGAAAAACCACAAAGTTAAATGAAAGAGCTCTTAAAGCTAGCTATCAAATTGCTGAACTTATAGCCAAGTCAAAAAAGTCGCACACTGTGGCAGAGACATTAATACTTCCCGCCTGCAAAGCTATTGTAGAGGAGATGCTAGGACCTGAAGCAGCTAAGGAAATAGCCAAAATCCCACTCTCAGACAACACAATTTCCAGACGTATTAATGACATGTCTGCAGACATCGAAAGTGTGGTTTTGGAAAAGATTCATATCAGTGAGAAATTTGCATTGCAACTTGATGAGTCTACTGATATCAGTGGACATGCTCAACTTTTGGCCAATGTGCATTTTGTGGATGGTGATGCAATTAGAGAAAACTTCTTTTTTTTGCAAGGCATTGCCAGAAAAAACAACAGGAGAAGAAATTTTTCGAGTCACATCAGAATACCTTGAACAAGGAGGACTTAAGTGGGAAAACTGCACAAGTGTCTGCACCGATGGAGCTGCAGCCATGGTCGGGCACACCAAAGGCTTTGTAAGCAGAGTGAAGGAAAGAAATCCAGATGTGATTGTTACACATTGTTTTTTACACCGTGAGGCCCTCGTAGCCAAGACTTTACCAGCAGACCTAGTTCCTGTGTTGGATGATGTTGTGCGCATGGTAAACTTTGTAAAGTCACGACCCGTGCAAAGTCGCATATTTGCAGCTTTGTGTGAGGAGATGGGAGCAAAGCATAAAACCTTGCTGTTTCATACGGAGGTCCGGTGGTTGTCGCGTGGCAAGATCTTGGTTCGTGTGTATGAGCTGCGGGAGGAACTTAAAGTGTTTTTGACAAATGAGAGGTCAGATTACGCAAAGTTGCTTGCAAGTGATGAGTGATGTGCAAGGCTGGCATACCTGGCAGATATTTTTCATCATCTGAATGAACTGAACACACGAATGCAAGGCCGAAATGAAAACCTGCTTACAAGTACAGATAAAATAAATGGATTCCGTTCAAAGGTGCAACTCTGGCATCAACACGTGGAAAGTGGCAATCTTGAAATGTTCACACTCACCAAGCAATGGCAAGGTGTTCACACTGCTGCACTGTGTGAGATAATAGTTAAACATTTAAAAACTCTCGAGGAGAAGTTGTCATTTTATTTCTCTTCAGTCTCCACTGAATGCCTTGACTGGGTTAGGGACCCTTTTAGCTCAGCATCAATTGGTGGAAAGGACATGACTTTACAGGAGCAGGAGGAACTAACTGAACTGAGACAAAATCGTGGTTTCAAGCTAAGATTTGCTGATCTACCTTTGGACAGGTTTTGGTTGGATACTGCCAAGGAGTTCCCCGTTCTGGCAAACAAAGCTATTTTGACATTGCTCCCATTTTCCACTACATATCTCTGTGAGATGAGCTTTTCAAGCCTGACTGCTATAAAAACTAAAGACAGAGAGAGACTGAGAGCTGTTGATGAAGAGCTACGTGTGTGTCTTTCTTCGATTCCTGCCAGAATATCAGCTTTGTGTTCAAAAAAACAGGCCCAGGTTTCGCACTAAGTAAACAGAAATATGAACAATTAAAAAATAATTTCTTTTTGTTTATTTGATTCCTATTCAAGAGAATTACTTTATATATAGTCAATATAGGCACAGAGTTAAATTTTTTTAACATTTTCTAATGGTGGTGTGCCTCGTGATTTTTTTCATGAAAAAAGTGTGCCTTTGCACAAAAAAGGTTGAAAAACACTGGCCTACAGGTAGAGCTCTTGTCTCACAATCAGGAGGTTGTGAGTTCGATCCTAGGTAGCGGCAGATGTAAGGGTCTCCTGCTTGGGCAGGGGGTTGGACTAGATGACCTGCAAGGTCCCTTCCAACTCTGTTAATCTGTTAATATATCCCTTTATAGAGTTCCACTGAAATTGGGACATTCATTTGGTCCAAGACATCTTAATTCAGTCCAGAGTCACTTCAAAACTTTAAAGTCTTTGCATGTTATCTTTAATCTGTCTTTTAGGTAAAATCCATTTTGAACTGAGCTTATGAATTCATATAGATCTTAAATGCACTACAATATTATGAACAACATCCTGGAAAACAAGTGGCTTTAATGTTTCTAGATGCACAGAAAGCATTTGATAACGTGAATTGGCAATTTATGTCGATGCAAATTCAAACAATGGATTTTTGAAAAAGATTTATTAATGTAATCAAAACAATTTATAGTAAACAAAACTTTAAAGTCTTCATTCAAGCTTTCATACATAAATACTTTCCATTATATAAAATATGTCTTTCCTAAGCTACCGTATTATTTGGACTATAAGACGCACCTAAATTTTGAAGAGGAAAACAACTAAAAATTTTTTTTTGGCCTCTGTGCGTCCCATTTTCAGGCCTTTTTCCAGGCCTTTTCCAGCCTTTTTTCTTCCCATTTTTGAGGCTTTTTTGGCCCATTTTCGAGGCTATTTTGGGGGCTTTTTTTGGACCATTTTTGAGGCTTTTTTCAAGCCATTTTTGAGGCTTTTTTCAGGCGGAAAAAGGCCCGAAAACAGGGTGTGCAGAGGCCAGAAAATGGCTGGCACATGGGGGGGGCTTCGGCAATATTCAATTTATAAGACATACAGACATTTTCACCCCCTTTTGGGAGACAAAAAAGTGTGTCTTATAGTCCAAAAAATACGGCAATAGCCTTCAGATTACACATTCCACAAGCTGCAGTCATAACTCATCTGGAAAACATCAATTTAATGAATACAGATCAAGATGATTATTTACATGTATTCGGGGTAATTATTACTTTATAGATAAGCATTAGAAATTCAACTTCACCTATGTAGCTATTAAAATTATCAATGTAATTTTAGCAAAGTAGTTTGCCAACCTACCTATGGTGGTGCCTTGAGAATGACCAACGTAGAAGAGTTGCTCCTGACCAGTTTTGTTCAAGACAAAGTTTATTGAAGCAGGAAGGTCATACTTAGCCATTTCATCAAAACTAAAGAGGAGAGGGGAGTCCATCAGATTTACACATAACACAAAGAAGTAGGATCCATATCATCCAAGCTGCATTGAAATATTATCCAGTCAATGTGATGGAAAGATACCAGGATTCAAGTCCTAGAGTTCGTAAGTCCTTTATTGATCTATCAAGACACTTCTGGTTTAGCTTCTTTCCTTACAATGCAGATGAGCAAAGCAATAGCACTTAGACTTATATACCACTTTACAGTGCTTTACAGCCCTCTCTAAGTGGTTTACAGAGTCAGCATATTGCCCCTCACAACCATGGAAGGATGGAAGGCTGAGTCAACCTTGAGCCTGGTGAGATTTGAACTGCCAAATTGCAGGCAGCCGGCAGGCAGCAGAAGTAGCCTGCAGTATTGCACTCTAACCATTGCACCACCACGGCTCATATGAGGCTTGTTTTAAAAGGCTAAGTCAAAGATGAAACAACTATAAAATGCAATTAACATTAGCAATAGCAATAAGTGTATCTGAGAAACCTCTCTGCATTCTGCAAGAAAACTTTCAAGAATCATGACCAATTTTATACCACTGTGATTTTTATTTGTATAGTCTTCCAATGATTCCAAGAGTTTGCTTCTCAAGATCCTGCAACCTACCCAGAAGAATATAAGCACATGAAGTGTGTGTGGGTGTGGGTGTCCTTCTTTACTTACTTGTTTTTATTAGATATTTGATGCACTCTCATTTATTTGATTTATATTCCATCTTCAGGAGCTCAAAGTGGTCTACACACCATTCACTCTTCCCATTTTTCCGAACTACAACAACTTCGATATCTATGCTAAGAAACAGCAAATGGCTCAAAAATATCCACTGATCTTTTATAATTGGGGGTCATCTGGAATCTAGGTCTTTTAATCCAGTGTTTCTCAACCTCAAGAACTGGTAAGATTTCTGCACTTCCGCTCCTAGAATTGCCTAATCAGTCTGCTTAGCCCTTCCTTTTGGCATTTTCCCTTCCTTTTTGCAACTTGTCTTTTTTAATTTCTAAACCTGGAGGTGAGTCATGTTTCTCTGTATAGACTTTTCTTTTCTTTTTAAAAGTCAGCTTTGGGAAAGTTCCAGGACAAAAATGTAATTAGCAATGTTCTTTATGAAAGCAAAAAAGCCAGTTTACATATTATGGATTTGGTGAAGAAGTCATAGTCAGTTTCACCCATATAGCTGTGATTCCCCATACAAATCAAGCAATATGCATCAGCCATCATATGTTGTCCTCTTCCTTAGATATCAGCACTAGCGCCAGTTTGTCACACAGTGTGAACTGTATAGATGTCATATAATGGCAATAATCAAGTGTTATCTCTTATTCCCACAGTAGCTGTATAGTACAGTGTTGAGCCTTCTGTACAGAGTGAACGCTTGGTATTCTTAAACCTCCTCCTAAAGAAATTCTTTAAGTCAGAAGTGGGAAATTAATTTTCCCAAGAGGCCACATGTGAAACTGGGATTGTGGGGGAGGGCAGAACCAATAGGGTTGCCTCCACTGACTGGACAGGGACAATTAAAGGGCTGGATGTGAACCGGTGGGCTGTAGAAACCCAGGTGTGCTCTAGGTGTATTATTCTAGCTAGGTCTCCTGCTTTAGAATAGCAATATAGCAGTTTTCACTGCCACCATCTAAAATATTATATACTTACATATGCACATGCATACACTTTCATTAATAAAGCTATAAAAAGCAGGCACGTGGTACATAAAGAAAGGGATAGGTAAAGGGGCAAAACCAAACAATTCCTAACATTTAGCAAATTTGTCTACCTGAACATCCAGAATTCTTTTTGCTTTGTGGTATAGTTGATGTGTTTTCGGGACCAAGTGTTTCCTCTGCTGTTCCCTAACCAAACATCAAAACCAGCATCAGCTAGCACAAAACCCAGGCTGTTGTAGTCTAGGTTGGTCACCCAGTTACTGCCATCAGCAAGCACGCCATGTTGCAGAAACACAACTGGTCTCGGTTCTGAAAGGGAAGCATTTTACACATAGTTAGAAGCAGAACCAGTGGTGGGTTCCTACTGGTGCGGGCCACTCTATAGCACCGGTAGTGGCCCGCTGGTGAGGTCACAGTACCGGTGTGGTCGGTTGTCGGTGCCAAGGCACCACCATTTTTAAAAAAAAAAATTATTTTTTTTTAATTTTCTTCTGCACATGCCCAGAAGCCGAGCTTCCGGCACTGCACATGCGCTGCCTTCCTACCCCACAGTGAGTCCAAGCAGGGGAGGATGGCTGAGGAAGCACGTGAGACGCTGAAAGAACGGGCTTCAGAAGCTATCTCCATTCCCCTCCCTTCAGCAGTCCGAGAAGCCATGAACACACGGTGATGATCCTAGGCATTTTTGCACGTTTGAGGCTTCTCGAGCTGCTGAGGGGAGAGGGAATGGGCAGCAGGACCTATCTCAGTTCCCCTCCCTTCAGCAGTCCGAGAAGCCACGGCCACCCGGTCACATGGCCAGCAAGCCATGCCCACCCAGTCACATGACTGGCAAGCCACACCCACAGAATAAGCCACGCCCACAGAGTGGTAGTAAAAAAATTAGGAACCCACCCCTGAGTAGAACAGCAGCATCATCTCCTAAGGCAAGAAGGTTTTCCACAGATGTTTGTACAAATGCCTTTCTTTGAACGACAGCAGATTCGATGCCTAAATACATTGATACTAATAAAATCTTCTCAAAGAGATTCTCAAGAGGAGAATTCATGAATTTGTGATTTGGTTCAAATATTTATATGCTACCTGACTCTCAGCAATTCTGGGTGGTTTACAAATGATTTAAAACAGGGGGGCCCATTCCAGAGGTGGGTTCCTGCCGGTATGCTCTTACCTGTTGGTTGCCGCAGAACCAAAGAAGCCGGTGGCGTTCACAGCGCGGGGCTTCCCCAGCCCTCTTTTCCTCGCCCACCTGGACACCGCCATTTGCGTTCTTTTTCCCTCTGCGCAAGCAGAATGCTTTGCACATGCGCAGAGGGCAAAAGAACACAAATGGCGTCATCTAGGTGGGCAGGGGAAAGCGGGCAGGGGAAGCCCCGCGCCATGAACGCCACTGGCTTCTTCGGTTCTGCGGCGACCAACAGGTAAGAGCGTACCGGCAGGAACCCACCTCTGGCCCATTCCCCAATTTATGGACCGACATTGGTCCCCGGCATGCCAGAAACTGGGCTGCGCATACAAGCAAAGCCCCATCTGTGAGATGCAGGCATGTGAAACTACGTTCCCTCCGCTCTGTGGAAAAACCTCTGTCCAAGGAACAGGACCCTGATGCCCAAAAGGTTGGGGGCCACTGACTTAAAACGAAGGTAACTTCTTGTGGCCTGACCATTCGTGATCCCTCTACCAAGCCATCTGATTTTGACCTGTCTCTGAACAGAATTAGGTGTGATACTGGAAGAAGTGACTGTACCCCAGGGTTGTCAAACTGGCGGCCCATGAGCCAGATACATCACATGCAGGCCACACCCACCTGAGGTCCGCAAAGGGAAAAAACATCGCGAAATGTCACGTGACGGCCATGTGACATTGCGAGTTTGATACCTGTGCTCTACCCTGTATCAGTGGGGACGGAAAGATTCCCCTTGTTGCGATTCTGGGGCCAATATGCGAACTATTAAACATATTATGCAAGATTGCACACAACATGTATTCTCTGGTTTCCTAGAAGATCTGCACACAGCAATGCCTGAATAGCTGGCTTTAACATCCTGTTATGAGGCCTCTACCGAATCTCCATAGAAGTTTTATATACAATTATATGGACTATGTATATTTGTTTACTTCTCTTCTGTCATGCTGTCAGCATATGCTAAACAATAATTTAAAATATGATAATAAAAATGACAAGGATAAAAGAGGGTAAGGATGGCAGAATAACAAACCAGGTGAAAACATCAACAACAACAAAAACAACCTAAGTTTAAAGGGCGCCTAGGTGAAGAGCCAGTTCTTCAGTCCCTCAGCATGGTACATAATTCAGCTGAACATATCAATCAATCAACCTGAAGGTGGAAGAAGGAGGAGGGTGGGCTGCAGAAGAATTTTTTTTAAAGAGAAAGAAAAAGGATCGTATGAGACAGTATTTTGTTGGAGATGTAATAAAGATAATACTTCTTTAAAACACATGTTTTTACAATGTCCTCTACTTAATAATTTTTTTGAGAAAGTAGTGGACCAGATAAATTTGACTGGGCAATGCAAGGTAAATTTTTCAGAGGATAACTGCATTCAGTTTTGGTCACCACGATGTAAAAAGGATGTTGAAACTCTAGAAAGAGTGCAGAGAAGAGCAACAAAAATGATTAGGGGACTGGAGGCTAAAACATATGAAGAACGGTTGCAGGAACTGGGTATGTCTAGTTTAATGAAAAGAAGGACTAGGGGAGACATGATAGCAGTGTTCCAATATCTCAGGGGTTGCCACAGAGAAGAGGGAGTCAAACTATTCTCCAAAGCACCTGAGGGTAGAACAAAAAGCAATGGGTGGAAATTAAACAAGGAGAGAAGTAACTTAGAACTAAGGAGAAATATCCTGACAGTTAGAACAATTAATCAGTGGAACAGCTTGCCTCCAGAAGTTGTGAATGCTCCAACACTGGACGTTTTTAAGAAGATGTTGGATAACCATCTGTCTGAAGTAGTGTAGAGTTTCCTGCCTAAGCAGGGGGTTGGACTAGAACACCTCCAAGGTCCTGTCCAACTTTGTATTATTATTATTATTATTATTATTATTATTATTATTATTATTATTATTATTATTATTATTATTATTATTATTATTATTATTATTATTATTATTATTATTAATTATTATTATTATTATTATTATTATTATTTATTCACAAAAAATGTAATACACAGCAAACGAGATTTATATGCTGGCTTTCGTATCACTATATCACAAGTCGAACACTTCCCAAGCTTCTAGGACTGTGTGATGTATTTTCATATGATGCGTGCAGATCCAAGTACGGTGGCCTTTTGCAACTGACAGATCGTGATTTTGTCAATGTTTATTGTTTTCAAATGCCGGTTAAGGTCTTTTGGCACAGCACCCAGTGTGCCGATTACCACTGGAACCACCTGTACTGGTTTATGCCAGAGTCGTTGTAATTCGATTTTAAGGTCCTGATATCGGTTAAGTTTTTCTTGTTGTTTTTCATCAATTCGACTGTCACCTGGTATGGCGACATCAATGATCCACACTTTTTTCTTTTCCACAATCGTGAGGTCTGGCGTATTATGTTCCAAAACCTTGTCAGTCTGAATTCGAAAGTCCCAAAGTATTTTGGCATGTTTGTTTTCAACTACTTTCTCAGGTTTATGATCCCACCAGTTCTTTACCACTGGTAGGTGGTAGTTGTGGCACAGGTTCCAATGAAGCATCTGGGCCACATAGTTGTGCCTCTGTTTGTAGTCCGTCTGTGCGATTTTCTTGCAGCCGCTGAGGATATGATCAATTGTTTCATCAGCTTCCTTGCAAAGTCTGCATTTTGGGTCATCAGCTGATTTTTCAATCTTGGCTTTGATTGCATTTGTTCTAATTGCTTGCTCCTGGGCTGCAAGAATCAAGCCTTCTGTCTCCTTCTTCAGTGTTCCATTAGTGAGCCATAACCAGATCTTCTCCTTATCAACTTTTCCTTCAATCTTGTTGAGGAATTGCCCATGCAAGGCTTTATTGCACCAACTGTCAGCTCTAGTTTGCATTGCAGTTTTCCTATACTGATGCTTGGTCTGCTGCACTTTCAGAAGCTTCCGGTTGTTTACTTCAATCAATGCAGGTTCTTTACTTTCTTTGACGTATTCTGCCAATGCATGTTTTTCTTCTTCTACTGTTTGTTTTACTTGTAAAAGTCCTCTGCCACCAGTTTTTCTGGGCAGATATAGTCTGTCGACATCACTACGAGGATGAAGTGAATGGTGAATGGTCATGAGTTTTCTTGTTTTTCTGTCCAAATTGTCCAGTTCAGCCTGTGTCCAGTTTATTATGCCAGCAGTATATCTTATAACAGGTATAGCCCAGTTGTTTATGGCCTTGATGGTGTTGCCTCCATTGAGCTTGCTTTTGAGAATTTTTCTGACTCTTTGTGTGTATTCTTTACTGACCACATTCTTCACATGATCATGTTTGAAAATAATATTAATAATAATAATAATAATAATAATAATAATAATAATAATAATGATAATGATAATAATAATAATAATAATAATAATAATAATAATAATAATAATAATAATAATAATAATAATCATAATCATAATCATAATAATAATAATTTCTTAAATTACACATCTAGTCATGGAATTAAACAACCGGATAACTAAATGGATCTCCATGCCCTTCCTACTGCAACGATGGAAAAATAAATATATGTCCCCATTTACTCAATAGATTGAAGACCTGACTAAACTCACTACTTATGAGAAGACTGCCTATAGATGTAAACATATTTGTTTAAATAATTATATAGAAAACTTTAATTGTTCACTGTTGCAATGACTTTATTTTTTAATTTTTAATTCCTTTCCCATTCTCCTGTTTTTACTTTTTAGCACATGTACTTTTTTGATAATGTATACATTTTTGCATTTTCTTTTGTTTTTTTCTATTATTTTATAAGCAACAAAAAATAAATTAAGAAAACCACCAGCATAGTAGGACCCATTCAGATCTTTTTGGGGGGGGGGCAACCTCATTCCACAGGTGATCAATGTAAATTTTGGACCAATAATTCTTCCTACAGAAAATATCGGGAAGCTAAAATTGCGAAACAGATGGATTTTTCCTTTATCTTTCCCTTTTCCATATTCAGCAAAGATAGTTCCCCTACTAAAGCTGTCATTTTCCCTATTTTTAAGAAACGGAATGCACAGGAATAAAAAGTAGAAGACTGAGCTTGGCATTCAAATGCACTCATTTCTACCTCGGTATAAAAGTTCAGCAACTGTCAAGATGGTTGCAAATGATCTCATAGAAAAGAATTGTGGGCATGGGGGGTGGGTGGGGGCCTGCTTTTTATATTATACAGAGAAGCAGGAAAACTCAAGAAGCCAAACTAGCCTCAACGCTTGACATCATAGATGGAGATATCCAACCTCAAAAGCAAGAGCTGAGATTTCCTGCTGGGTTACATTTGTTTCATTTCCCACACCTTTCAGAAGCTGAGAGACCTTTATGGTATTATGGTAGCAATAGTAGATTTATTATTTTTACTAAATTTATATGCCACCCATCTCACTATCTAGAATAGAATAGAATAGAATAACAGAGTTGGAAGGGACCTTGGAGGTCTTGTAGTCTAACCCCCTGCTTAGGCAGGAAAACCCTATACCCGTGATGGCGAAACTATGGCACGCATGCCACAGGTGGCACGCAGAGCCCTCTCTGCGGGCAAGCTAGCTGTCGCTCCAGCCCAGCTCCACCGCACATGCGCATGTGCCTCCCACCAGCCAGCTGGTCTTCGGGTCTCTGCCGCACATGCATGGGACGTGCATGTGGGGGACAAATGCGCACATGCATGGGGGCTGGATGCATGAGCGGGGGGCACTCGGATTGCAGTTTGGGGCCTCACGTGGCACCCCCGCACCCCATTTTTGGCCTGGAAGGTCTCCTGCACCAACCAAAGAAGTCAAAAATGGGTGAGGGGGGGCAAGGCATATGTGGGAGGGGTCATGTGCACATGCGCAGGTGGCAGGGCGCGCACAGGGATTTGCGCACACTTTGCATTATGGGTACGGGCACAACGATGTGCTGTCGCGTGCGCACTTTTGGCTTTTCTTTTTCTTTACGTTCGGTTGCAAAAGGTGATCACATGACCTTGGGACACACCTACGGTCATAAGTATGACCCAGTTGCCAAGCGTCTGAATTTTGATCCCATGATCATATGGGGATGCTTCAAAGGTCGTAACTCTGAAAAACAGTCATAAGTCACATTTTTCAGTGCTGTTCTAACTTTGAACGGTCACTAAATGAACCGTTGTAAGTCAAAGACTAGCTGTATAGAGAGATGCTTCTTTCAGTGTTTGAGGAAAGATTCTACCTTCTATAACCTGGGCAGTGTTTTAATGAATCTTTTATGTGCAAAACTGGTTTCCATCAGATGAGAGGACGTTTGACTTTGAATTATATCCTAGGGTGCAATTTTCATTTGAATTTATGTCCTGTCATTTCTCAGATGCACTCCAAGATTATTTTGGCTTGGACAGGGAAGCATTCAAAACACCAGTCAGATGGTTGCTGAAACTTAGTACATCAAAACATCTCGAGGATTCTTTCCAAAATTATCCCCATCCAAAATTAACCAAATTTATTAGAAGGAACCATTTCCAAGCACTTTTGCTGCCTCTCTTGGGAGTCATGGGCTCCAAATTTTAGACACATTGTCTAAGTCAGCAGCCCCCCCCCCCACCTTTTGGGCACCAGGGAACAGTTCTGTGGAGGAAGGTTTTTCCGTGGACCAGAGGGGGCATGGTTTCGTGTGCTGATTCGTGGGGCTTCGCTTGTTTGCACAGCCCGGTTGCTGGCATGCGGGGCCCAGTGCAGGTCAACAGACCATGGGTTGGGGACCCCCGCTCTAAGTTAGCCCATTTGAGGTATATCTTGGTTCAAAAATTGTTGCTTTGTGATGCACTGTTTGGTCAGTTAAGGGCCGTGACAAGATTTGCAACAGGAGTTTCAGTAATATACAGATAGTCTCTCCTTTTAGGTTTAGTCAATTAGATTAATGAACAGGATTATAATGGTTACAGTGTTGGAATTCAACTGATGATCAAAATACTGTCCATCATATTGTATCACAGCTTCCTTTTTGAAGAAGTTTTTATATGATTTATATCCAAAATTTACTTGGTTAGCTCTAGATCTTGAAGGCACTGTTAGATCGCTATGCAGCTAGGATTCCAATAGGCACAAAGCTCAGCACTAAACAGAATTCTGACCATTCCATTTTAACGGTTCACAAGAGTTTCTTGGGCTAATGTCCTTACTGAACTGAGCAGAGTAATTAAACAAATTAAAGTATATTGGGAATAGGAAACAATCATTTTAACAAACAGAGACAATATTTATAAGTGATTTATATACTTCCATAATACTCTATTATCTACCATATGTTCCGGCGTATAAGACGACTTTTTAACCCAGGAAAATCTTCTCAAAAGTTGGGGGTCGTCTTATACGCCGGGTATCATCTTATAGGGCGGACTGGAGAATCTGCGGTCGCCGCATACAGTGGGGGGAACTCAAAAACGGCCGCAGCTGCATCCCCGCCATTCTCCAGCCAAGCGGCAGAAGGAGCCCCGAAGCCCCGACGCTGCTCTGCGTCTTGGTCTCCTCGGGCTTGTCCGGCAGCCTGCTGGGAAGGCTGCAGCTAAAGGGAGGGAAGGAGAGTGCGTGCTACCGCCACAGCTGCTGCTATTGCCACTCCGGCATGTCCTTCACGCAAGGCGCTGCATGTGCGAAGTCTCCCCGGTCGCTGTGGCTGCACTGGAGAGCCCACATCCTGGTCAATGATGGAGATGCTGCGCGTGTGGGAGGGACAGTGGAGCAGAGGTGCCTGGTGAGCGGGGCAAGAGATGCGGGGATGCCAGAAGTGGCAGCATCGGCGGCATGCTCCTGCCTGGGTCTCCCGCCTGCCTGCCTCTTGCCTTAGCATTTAAAAGAATGAGAGGCGGGCGGGCGGGAGATGCGGGCAGGAGCCTGCCGCCGAAGCTGCCACTTCTGGCTTCCCCGCGCCTCTCGCCCCACTCGCTGGCGCCTCTGCCCCGCGATCCCTCCCGCGTGCGCATCTCAATCGTTGACCAGGACGTGGGCTCCCCGGTGCAGCCACAGCGGCCGAGGAGACTTCGCACATGCAGCGCCTTGCACGAAGGACATGCCAGTGCGGCAATAGCAGCAGCAGCGGCAGTATCCTTCCCTCCCATGCGCATTAACCCTGCCGGCGCCGCAGTCAGGGACTCAGTTGGGTGGCTGGAGCCTCGCGGGAGATGGCAACAGAAGCTCCTTCTTCCTCTGAGGTGAGGGGAGCAATCCACCCACCTACCTCGCTTGGCGCGGTTCCCCCGGGAGCGACCCCGGCCGGGACCTGGAAGTGCGATGCTCTTCCAGGCTTCTCTTCCAGGACTTGGCGTCTTGGAAGAGGGCTGGGCGAGGGAGAAAGTAGCCATGGTGGGGATTGGTTTGCAGGGAGAAAGAAAGAAAGAAAGAAAGAAAGAAAGAAAAAGAGAGAGAGAGAGAGAGAGAGAGAGAGAGAGAGAGAGAGAGAGAGAGAGAGAGAGAAAGAGAGAGAGAGAGAGAAAGAAAGAAAGAAAGAAAGAAAGAAAGAAAGAAAGAAAGAAAGAAAGAAAGAAAGAAAGAAAGAAAGAAAGAAAGAAAGAGATGTGACGTGACGGTGCCTGGACAACGTTAGGACCTGGATGGGGAGAAACAGACTCAAACTCAACCCCGACAAGACTGAGTGGCTCTGGATATTGCCTCCGAAGGACTTGTCGACTGTCCCTCCTTGGTTCTTGAGGGAGAAAAATTAACTCCCTCAAAACGAGTTTGCAATTTGGGAGTCCTCCTAGATCCACAGCTAAAATTAGATCAACACCTTGCAGCTGTGGCTAGGGGGGCTTTTGCACAGGTTCGCCTGGTGCACCAATTGCAACCATACTTGGAGAAAGAGGCTCTACTCACGGTCACTCATGCCCTTGTCACCTCTCGATTGGACTACTGCAATGCGCTCTGCATGGGCTGCCCTTGAAGAGTATTCGGAGACTTCAACTGGTGCAAAATGCAGCTGTGCGTGCTGTGGTGGCTGTTTCAAGGTACACCCACGTAACACCTATACTCCGCCAGCTGCATTGGCTGCCCATTGGTCTCCGGGTACAATTCAAGGTGCTGATTATCATCTTTAAAGCCCTACATGGCTTAGGACCAGGCTATCTCCGGGACCGCATTCTGCCTCATTCTTCCCTTCGACCGGTCAGGTCCCACAGAGTGGGTCTTCTCCAGGTCCCGTCAGCCAAACAGTGCCGACTGGCGGGGCCTAGGGGGAGGGCCTTCTCTGTAGGGGCCCCTGCTTTCTGGAACCAACTTCCCCCAGAGATCCAAATCATCCCCACCTTGCTGGCCTTCCGAAAAGCCATTAAGATATGGCTCTTCCTGCAGGCGGGGTGAGTTTGAGACGACTTTATATCTGATGTCTCCCCCATGTATGTATGTTGTTTATATGTTTTTTTTAATTGTTTTTAAATTGCCTTTTTAATGATTTGTTTGGAGTTTCATAAAATGTTGTACGCCGCCCTGAGTCCTGAGGGAGTAGGGTGGCATAGAAAAACTGCCAAATTAATTAAATAAATAAATAAATAAATAAATAAATAAATAAATAAATAAATAAAGAAAGAAAGAAAGAAAGAAAGAAAGAAAGAAGGAAGGAAGGAAGGAAGGAAGGAAGGAAGGAAGGAAGGAAGGAAGGAAGGAAAGAAGGAAAGAAGGAAGGAAGAAGGAAGAAAGAAGGAAAGAAAGGAAGAAGGAAGAAGGAAAGATAGATGTTAGAAAGTTAGGAAGACAGAAAGAAAGAAAAAGAAATGTGTTAGGAAGAAAGAAAGAAGGAAGAAAGAAAGAAGGAAGGAAGAAAGAAGGAAGAAAGAAGGAAGAAAGAAAGATAGATGTTAGGAAGTTAGGAAGACAGAAAGAAAGAAAAAGAAATATGTTAGGAAGAAAGAAAGAAGAAAGAAAGAAGAAAGAAAGAAAGATGGAAGGAAGGAAGGAAGGAAGGAAGGAAGGAAGGAAGGAAGGAAGGAAGGAAGTAAGTTAGGGAGGAAGGAAGGAAGGAAGGAAGACAGAAAGAAAGAAAGAAAGAAAGAAAGAAAGGAAAGAAGGAAGGAAAGAAGGAAGAAAGAAAGAAGGAAAGAAGGAAGAAAGAAGGAAAGAAGAAAGAAAGAAAGAAGGAAGGAAGAAAGAAAGATAGATGTTAGGAAGTTAGGAAGACAGAAAGAAAGAAAAAGAAATATGTTAGGAAGAAAGAAAGAAGAAAGAAAGATGGAAGGAAGGAAGGAAGGAAGAAAGAAAGTTAGGGAGGAAGGAAGGAAGACAGAAAGAAAAGAAAAGAAAGAAAGAAAGAAAGAAAGAAAGAAAGAAAGAAAGAAAGAAAGAAAGAAAGAAGTTAGGAAGGAAGAAAGGCAGAAAGAAAGAAAGATGTTAGGAAGGAAGAAAGACAGAAAGAAAAAGAAAGATGGTAGGAGGGGTAGTCGTATACAGCGAGTATATCCCAAACTCTATATTTTAACTGGAAAAGTTGGGGGGGTCATCTAATGTCATCTTATATGCCGTAAAATATGGTATATACAAACATATACTCACTCTTGGTTTTCTTACTTATTTTCCCGTAAGGAATTCTATTAATACTTAGGAAATATCCATCATCTGTCACCACCTCATATTCCTCACTGGGATATCCTCTGAATAAAATAATTTCACTCTAAAAGAGAAACAAATCAAAGATAGTGTGGTTCATTATTAAGTTATTCTAAAGAACCTGGTGAGATTTGAACTGCCAAATTGAAGGCAGCCTGCAGTATTGCACTCTAACCACTGCGCCAGTGCTGCATCCAGACTTCCCTCAAGTCCGCAGCTGCTGCCGGCTGCTGCTGAAAGCTGATTGGTTGCCGCCGTTCTGGCGTGACTGTATAAAGAGCTGTCAGAGGTGCTGACTTTGTCGCTCTCTGTTAGCCAGAGCGATCCGCGTTAAGCTGATAGGCTGGTGCTTTTACTGTTAGCGTTATTATTGAGCTGAATAAACTTGTTAGCCTTTACTAGTGTGTCTGCCTTAGTTGTAAGCCCTCTCAGGACTTATCAGCCACCGTGGCTTAAACAGGCAGTTTAAGATATGGCCCCAAAGAGCTCAGGGCCCAATGATATAAATTACTCCTCTTTGAAGCAACCCAATGTTAAGATCTGTAGATATAGAGATGTACCAATAGCCATTTCTCTGGCAGGTGGGTCTCCAATCGCTGGCACTGATCTTCATTCATTCAACAATGAGGAAACCTGAAAAGCTTTTTATTTTTATCCCACCTTTATTATTTTTATAAGTAACTCAACGCAACAAACACACTTTATAGTCCCTTCTCGTCCTATTTTCCCCACAATAACTACTCTGTGAATGGGTTGGGCTGAGAGAAAGAGACTGTCCCAAAGTCATCCATCCAGCTTTCAGGCCTAAAGCAAGACTGGAACTCGGTCTTCTGATTTCTAAATTGCTGTCTTAATCACTAGACCAAAGCTGCACTATTTAGGCAGGGCTTTTGTTAATTTCAGTAGCAATTTTATAGTCTATTTTTAAGTTAGCCACTTTGATACTTGATAGAATAGGAAGGCAAAGTATATATGAATTAAAATCAGGAACCTGAAGTCAACCCTTCACACAAACTGGAGAAAATCTAACCAGGTATTAGACTCCAATGCCTTAATAAACTATTTCTCCCAGCCTTATTTTAGTACTGAAAGGTTTTAGCTCCTTCCTTGAAAAGCTTCTTTTCTTTAAAGCTTAGCAATTGGGGTACCATATTTTTCAGAGTATAAGACGCACCCCCCCCCAAGTTGGTGAAAATTTCGTTGCGAATATTACTGCGGGGGGTGGAAGGGGGTTTTGTGCGGTGCCAATCAGCTGTTCTAGAATGGGACGCAGCGGCAGTGACAAAAGGGCAGCGGCGAACAAGCCGTGCCGAACGGGCGGCGGCAAACGGGCCAGATGAATACCAGATGGATGCTGGGAGGCAGAGGCAGATTTTTTTTCTTGTTTTCCTCCCCAAAAAAGCTAGGTGCATCTTATAGTCCAGAGCATCTTATACTCTGAAAAATATGGTAAATAACTTTTTGGTGATCAACTTTAATAGTTATGAAGAATTAAGGATGGCAATTAGTTAAAGTTAAAATCAGGGGTTTCTGCAGCTCAAGAAGGAGGTGGCTAGGATAGAATGAACAAAGCTTGGGCTGTTTTTATATGCACTGCATGTTGGGTGGGACCTTCAACCACATTATAATGCCCATCAACTTGACAACTTTCTGTCTGTGCCCTGAAGATAATCCTTTATTTATTTTCTTGATTTTCTTCTAGAACTGTCCTTTGTAAAGCAAGTGATAAACATAAACAATTTTTTTTGTTTTTTTGAACCTTATGACCTTCATTCAGATTTGTTCTTTTTTCAGATTTACCCTTTATTGGATTCAAGAAAATATATTATAAAATATAATCCAGTAGAAATTCTTTTTCTTCTGTTTACAAGCCTGTATGTAGACTACCTTACATTTTAGGGCTAATTTCCCTCTTTCTGCTTTCTCAAAATACCTAGACAGGTTGGAAAAGACAGGCTTAGAAAGTTTATTTCATTTATCTAAGGACATATAAAACAGCAAGTTCAATATACAAAAAGATGGGGGGAAATCGCAAAGTATTTTTTAAATGGAACATTAAAAAGTTCTATTAATATGCAAATCAGCTACCATTACAAGCCATCATATGATTGTTGAACTAAAACTAAGCAATAAAGCTGAAGCAATTCATTTCTGTATTTGATCAATAGCTTGGGCAATCATCATCATGCTTCAACCTTCACAGTTGGCTAATGTTTACAACTGCAGAGAGGGCAGTGCCCAAATGCCACTCTATCTACCTATTGTACAAGACAGATATAATGGGAGTCATGTATGCATCCAATCACATTGTCAAGATTGTCCATCCCAGCTCTATGGGGGGGGGGGAGACTTCCATGTGGATATAATATCCATGGTGAACACATTGACTTTTGGCTTACAGTGAAAATCAGGAAAATTCCATCAGGGGCAAAGAATCAGGACCCTATGTTAAGTGACAGTTCAGAAGATTTATTGCCGAAACCTATTCACAAGAATCTGTATGTCAACTAATTGTTAAGAACTAAGTTGGCATTAGATACGAGTCAACAGAATTAATGGAGGGCAGGATTTGGATTGTTTCTGGCAACCTAACAATTCCAGACTGATAACTCTTTTAATACCACTCCCAGTAGGGCAGGTCAAATTTTTCAACTTTCCATTTCCAAACATTAGGGATGATCAAAAGTTGTGACATGCCTTGGGGATTGCAAAGACATTTTAGTTACTTTAATATAATTTAGATGTGCTTGGTATGTAACTACATAAGTACCATAACTTTTTAACATTTTGTTTGATTCACTTGGCTCTGCTTCTTCTTCTCCTACACGTTTGCCCTTTGGGGATAAGTATCTCACACGAACTCAGCTGAGCACTGAACATTAATGCCCTTCTGCATTTTATTGTACTGTTTTGCTGTGTTATAAACTGTTCCCAACTGAGGGAAATTTTCTTAAGAGCAGGGTGTCATGTTTTTCCTCTGCAGGCCAAATTTTCAGCAAAGAACAAACTTCATGAAAAGATTGGCCGCAAAATAAATACGCAGTACCAATCACTGAAACGGTTAGAAGTGAAATTGAAGTGATAATAGTAACAACTTACAATGTTCATGGATGTTTCTGGATTCACCCCTCTTTTTCGTCTCTCAAGGACTGATGAATTTACCAGGCCTTGGAACAAGCTCACTGCAATTATTAGCAACCACATCTTATCTCTACAAAAAACAAACAAAAAAAACAACCCCTAAAAGGTCATCTCCTCAGCACAAATATGCAAGTCTATCCCACCACAAACACTACAGTAATAATCACCCTCCTCCAACACCAAGATTAGGACTGTGAAGCTATAGCTCTCTTATGTTCTACACAGAAATATGAGATAAAAGCAGCTTAAACTAATTTGCACTCAGCTGATACTCAGAGCTATGGCCTAAAAAATAAAAATAAAATAGTGTTTGCCTAGAACAGAAAAAAAATGCTCCATTATAGTTAGAGGCTGTGGAATTCTAGGAATTGAAGTCCACACCTCTTAAAGTTGCTGAGATTGAAAAACATTGAACTAGAATACTATGATCTTCCCATTACTTCCTTTGCCTCTGGCCAATCTCCACAATCATTGGCTTTAATAGAACTAGTAGCCCTCATTAATCTCTGTCAGGGAGACAATCAGTAAACTAATCTTTGTGCATTTTCATGTAGGCCACAGGCCCCCAATCCTTTGGGCACCAGGGACCGGTTCTGTGGAGAAAGGTTTTTCCGCGGACTGGAGGGGGCATGGTTTTGAGTGCTGCCTGCATCCCATAAATGGGGCTTCACTTGTTTGCGTGGCCGTTTCTAGCATGAAGTGGCCCCATGGACCGGGGGGGGGGGGAGGGGGAGTTGGAGACGCCTAGTCCAGGCCATAAGGTACAGCATTAATTGAACAGCTTTCTTTCTTAGTTTTATATCTTGGTTTTCCTCATGGAACTCAAGGCAAATTACACAGCACTCCCTTCTCTGATTTTTTCCCTATAACAACCCTATAAGGAAGGCTTGGCTGATTGACCTAGTTACCCAAGGAATTTCCATGGCTGAGGGTGGCCTGGAATCAGCATCGCCTAGTTTTATTAATAAATCATAACTGCTACACCACAGTGCAGTACTATCATTACAAAGCAATAACATATTGCATACACACACATATTACCTCAATGACTGCTACCAATTTCTAGTTATTAGATATTAAAAGTTTCGGGGGGAGGGAGAAACATTAACATCACCACAAATCCATGTTACTTATCTAAACATTTGCAAATGTTGGGTTTTCAGTGTAATAATAGGATAATAGGAAGAAAGGTGGATTTGGACTTCCAGACTGGGAAATTTACTATCGAGCTGCTGTATTAAATTGGCTGGCATGCCATCATATGTGGGGGGACGGGACACAAAACTCATACGTATTTCCAAAGACATTACATACGTAAGAGGAGCCCTGTTGGAAACTTGGCTTAAAATTAAGAACGAACATTATAGAAGAATTCCAAAATGGTTATCGACAGCAGAAACAATTATTTACCCGAATTTACTAGATGAAAAAAGATGATAACATATAAACAACTCCTGGATGATCAAGAAAATCTCAAAACAAAATAAGAACTCGAATCTATGGGAATAGAACTGGACTGGTGGCATTATTTACAGATTCAATCAAGCTACAACAAAGTTATATTACAATTCGGATTTCAAAACGAACACGGATTAGATAAAATACTATTTGGCCCGGAAGAAAAAATGATTTTGAAATTATATAATTTTCTATTACAATACAAATTAGAAGAAGAAGTGGTTAAGGGAACAATGATTGCATGGGCACAAAACTTTGGATATTCAATCAATTTGGCAGAATGGGATAAAATTTGGGAAGTAAATTACAAATTGACCTTAGCGGTATCATATAAAGAATATATTTACAAGATGTTCTATCGATGGCATTTACCTCCGGCATGATTGGCAAAAATGTTCCCGACGGTGTCCCCAAATTGCTGAAAATGCAAGAAGGAGCAAGGGACTTATTACCATCTCTGGTGGACTTGCCCTAAAGTGAAATTATACTGGAATAAAATTAAAAACTGCTTAGAAGAAATTATACAACAGGTGATGGAGTTGACGCCGGAGCTGTTTTTGTTGGGAATCTTTAGGGGAAAGATTAAAAAAGAAGATACTTAATACTCCAGATAATTACCGTGGCCAGGATTGTTTATGTACAGAGCTGGAAATCTGATAATGTCCTGACTTTTTCGATGGTTGCCAGAAAAATTTTAGAATATGCTGAGACGTGTAAGCTAACAATGGAGATACATGACAAAGAGGACTCTGACTTCTATGAAGCATGGGATAAATGGTATAAGTGGTTAAAACAAAATAAAATGTCAAATTTTGTTATAAACTAGGTTTACTAATGAAGAAATTCTATAGACTCTTGCTTCTTTACTTCCTATGTACTTCTTATGTATGTGATTATTATATGTAAACAAAACTGGTGAAATAGTTGTTGAAAACAAAACAGGTGACTCAATCTATCAAATATAGAACGATATAACGTAATAGTGATAGTCAAAACAAAAATAGCAATATTGTAAGTGTAAATACTTAGGAAAATATTATGAATAAGCTGTAAAAGAGATTTGTTATTATCTTGTTTGTTTTCGTGCTATGTGTGTGTATTGTATGTCTTTTTTATATGTTGTTTTTAAAGGAAAAAACCTAATAAAGTTTTAAATAAAAGTCTAAAGACCAGAGTTAGAAGTAGCAAACAAAACAGTTCTGACCTTAAAAATATTTCCAGAATTGTAATTTCCATCCTTTCAAGTTTATGCATTCAATATCAGTCTTCAATTGCTGTCTTGGGCTGTATAGACCAGTGATGGCGAACCTATGGCACGCGTGCCACAGGTGGCACGCGGAGCCATATCTGCTGGCACCCGAGTCGTTGCCCTAGCTCAGCTCCAGCGTGCATGTGCACGCCGGCCAGCTGATTTTTGGCTCACACGGAGGCTCTGGGAGGGTGTTTTCGGCTTCTGGAGGGCCTCTGGGGGAGGGAAGCCTCTGGAGCCTGGGGAGGGCGAAAAACGGGTCTACCAGACCCACCAGCAGTTGGTAAATGGGCCGTTTCTGGCCTCCAGGGGGCCTCTGGGGGAAACGTCTTCAAAAGAAAAAAAACAAGAAAGTCCAGTTGCCTCCTGAAAAAGCACCTTTGGGACATCCCACATTAAGTTTATTAACCTCTCCAAAGAAGGGAGTTAATGGCATTTTAAGAGCCACCACCAACCCGATGGAAAATACACGTTTCCGAGCCAGCCTTCCAGCATCCCATTTTCCTGGGAAGCATCACGGGATTCCCCAACATATGGAATGATTTGATCGGGGCTTCCCCTCGAGTGATGCCGTGGAGCCCTGCAGCGTTGAATACTCCTCTCTTCCCGATGGCCCGCTTCCCCAGTATGTTCCACTACAACTCCCAGAATCCCCAGCCCAGAAGCGTCACCCCAAAGACTACTCCGAGTCCTTCCTTAAGTAAGGGTCCCTGCAATATCCCTCCAAGCTTCCCGACCCAGGAGGAAATAAGCAGCAAGAAACTCACCTGGAAGCGAGGAGAAGGCGAAGGCAGAGAAGGAGAAGGAGAAACCTCGCCCGCGCTGACTCAGGTTTGTTTTTATTAGCGCTCCTCCCTGCCATCGCCACGCAGCCAAATCACGCCTCTCAGGCTATGCGTATTGCCCAACCAGCGTTCCCGGGGAGAAAGTATGCCCCCCCCAAAAAACAAAAACAAAAACACCAGGGACCCGGAGTGGAGCTGGGAGCGAGGATCGCTCGCCTGCTGTCTCTTCGCGCGTCGCCTCCTTTCTTGCACTTTTTACGCAGCGCTGCTGGTGCAAGAAGCGCAAAAGCTGCATTCTCTGAACACGCAAAGATCCTTTCTTATATAAAGGCAGTCCTCCACTTACGACTGATTGCTCAGCGACCATTTGAGAGAAGGGGGTCAAGCTATTTTCCAAAGCACCTGAAGGCCAGACAAGGAATAATGGATGGAAATTGATCAAGGAGAGATTCTACCTAGAAGTAAGGAGAAATTTTCTGACAGTTGACAACAATCAACAGCTTGCCTTGAGAAGTTGTGGGAGCTTCAGCACTGGAGGTTTTGAAGAAGAGATTGGACTGCCATTTGTCAGAAATGGTGTAGGGCAGGGGTCCCCAAACTTGGCAACTTTAAGACTTGTGGACTTCAACTCCCAGAATTCTGGGAGTTGAATTCCACAAGTCTTAAAGTTGCCAAGTTTGAAGACCTCTGGTGTAGGGTCTCCTGCTTGGGTGCAGGGTTGGACTAGATGACCTACAAATCACCATAAAATGACCTTCCAACTCTGTTAACCTGTTAATCTGTGTTTAACCTCCAAGCTACATACTTCTAGCTACTGAGATCAGTGGAAATGCACAGTAAAAACTATAATAACCAGAACGCCATCACTCTGCTAAACAAATAATTCCCTCACCAATGTCTAACTATTCACTAAGGCTGCATTACTATTACTATTAGTCTTCTCATCGTTCCTATCACCCATCTCCTCCCACTTATAACTTGTTGCCTGTATCCTTACAATTTATATCAATATTGATTGTTTCCTGATTGCTTATTTATACCCTATGACAATCATTAAGTGTTGTACCTCATGATTCTTGACAAATGTATCTTTTCTTTTATGTGCATAAAAGACAAATTCCTTGTGTGTCCAATCACACTTGGCCAATAAAGAATTCTATTCTATTCTATTCTATTCTATTCTATTCTATTCTATTCTATTCTATTCTATTCTATTCTATTCTATTCTATTCTATTCTATTCTATTCTATTCTTTAATTGCAAAAGCCCAGTTCTTGTTATGCCTTGAAGACAAGTCTTCATATAGTGTCACAGTTTTTTTTAAAGTATATCAAGTCAGTGGGCTTCAAAACATGAGAGCCAACACAATAAGGGTTCCTAAGCAGTAGTGGGTTCTAAAACCCTTTGCTACCGGTTTGCGCAAAAGTGTCCCGGGCGGGTGGGCGAAGCCTCCCGCCGCTGGCGCTACCGGTTGGCAGAACCGGGCCGAACAGGGAGCAACCCACCGCTGGTTCCTAGGCAATATACACACAAGCATTAACAGGCTAGTACTCACTGCTCACTATTCCACTCTTTCCCACTGCTGCTACTCCTCCAACCACCCCTTGTGAGTCCTATTACTGGAGGACAGTATCTGTTTTAGCTGCTTTATTTCCACAAACACACACTAACACTCCTAGCTGTCAGCTTATGTTTGCCTTAAAACAGGGGTGTCAAACTCAAGGCCCGCAGGCCGGATTTGGCTTGTGGGGTGTTTAGATTCGGCCCACAGGGCCAGCCTGGAAATAGTAAAGGACTGGCCCATGGTGCCCATGGTGCCTCTGCTAGCGAAAATGGGCTGCGGGTGGCCCCCATGCGGTGCATTTTCAGTCTGGATGGTCTCCTGCAGCGCCCTGTCAGCCGGCTGGCAGGATGCTGCAGGAGGCCGTCCAGGCCGAAAATGAGTCACGCGGGGGTTGTCCATGCCCCCCCACACCCCACTTTGGCCTGCAGGGTGCTGCAGGAGGCCGTCTGTCCCATCTCCTCCCACCCACCCCCAGCTGGCTTGGAGAGGACACCTACAATGCTGATCCTGCCCTCCAAGAAATCCAGTTTGACAGCCCTGCCTTAAAGGTACAGGACAATGGCATCATAGGTGCTAGTAATTTTGTAGGCAGCCTTCCCTCTCATACATACACAGGGGAGATCAAAAAACCAATATGGAGGTGTTCTAGCTGTGACATTACATGACGGCCCATTTCCATGTTGAGACTTGGACTTTTTCAAGTTGATGTTCTCTTTACACATTCCTTCAGCAGAAGAATTATACAGTCAGTCTCTAAGAAGTTCTTTAAGCATATGTAGAAATGTAACCTACAAGGTTTTTTTATTTGAATTAATATTTATTGCCAGTCTTCCTTCTATCGCAGAGCTGTGTGGAGTTCTCCAGTCGTCTTCCAAACTATAGACCTTGGTGCACCCTATACCTTCAGGCCACACTAACCAAAGATTAGTCATAAGACATGACTTTTTTTTCTAAATTGAAATTGGAAATGCCATTGATGCAACCATTCTCATGCTATTGAAAACATGAAATTCTACTGTATGCTCGAATGTAAATTTAATGAAAACACAACTGGGACATGAGCAACTGGCAAGTCATGTTGATGTACTATCTCTGGTAAAAAGTTATAGTAAACCCATGGTTTGAATGGGTCATTTTTTTCCTAGAGTTCTATTTGCACAATTGATAAACCAGCTACTTCTGTAACATTTATAAGTGGGGCAGAAAAGAAATAAACCAATCACAGCCTTTGGAGTATTTGATAAAACCAGCAACCTAAGGACCTTGGAAACATGTGACTTCTAAATTCTTTTCTGCATTACCCAGAGTCCTTTCCAACCACAGCTGTTGAAAACCAATGGCAGCCTTGCTACCATTATTAAATGGGAAAAGCACAAAATCGGTAGCAGGGTTATAGGGTTAAAGAGAACAGAATGTTAAATACTGTAATTTGATTTTATTGTCCTCACAGAATGGAGAAAATTAACAAGACATCTGCATTCAGGACAGGCAAGCCAGAATATCTTTTTAAAAAAACATTGGGTTCTGAAAATGTTGGTGTCCTCTGAGCTCTTGCACTAATGATCTTACCTAATTGGCTAATGAAATCTCTGTAGGCATACAATCAAGATTAAAGAGCACCAAGAACTCCTCAATTCAATGCTGAATAATAGTCTCCTCAACCGAAAGCAAAATGCTATTTATTACCCCTTAAGCTCAGTTCAGAGAACAACAAATGAGGATGATCAAAAATTTAAAAATGAAATATTTTCAAGACAGATGGAAGAAACTGCCTTGGCAAATTCGAAAGAAGACTTGATCACACATTTCAAGTACTCCAGGGGGGCTACATAGAATTGCATGTCCAATTACTCCAAAAGTTAGTTCATGAAATCATAACATTAAATGATAGGAAGACAGCTTCAGGTGTTAGGACAGTGTTTCTCAACCTTGGCAGTTTGAAGATGTGTGGACTTCAACTCCCAGAATTCCACAGCCAGCGTTGCTGGCTGTGGAATTCTGGGAGTTGAAGTCCACACATCTTCAAACTGCCAAGGTTGAGAAACACTGTGTTAGGAAATAACCTTGTCATTGGATGAGGCTGGGCATCAGTCAAGGAATAGCTTTAATTGGGATGCCTGCAGAAGTGTGTGGACTTGATGGTCTTTTCCTTATTTATGATTGTTGAATTCCAACGGCAAGAATTAAAATCTGACTCTTGCATCTGTATCTGTAGCCAGTAGATGGAGCACATAGCTAATTTTTGTTTCTTCACTACATGAATGACGCAGTGTGATTTCCTGCACCTGTGCCACTAATTTACCTACCTTTTTATGTGTATCTTTGGCTGCGGAGTGTGGCAATAGATTGATTTTGTCAGAATTTAAGCCTTTGAGTCTTTATAAGTGTAAAAAAATTATGGAGAGGCTGAAATTAGAAGTCACATCTTTAAAATCAGTGGGCAGAGTGATATTTATTTGATATTGCTGTTGTGCCTTTCGTTTTCCAAAGAACCTTAACATTTCTTGATAGAGAAAATATTAAGTACATTTGTTGGGGTGGTTCTTTATGTACTTGGTGATAATGAGCCTTCAAGTTGGTGTTGACTCCTAGCAATCGCTTGGACAACTCCCTGAAATTCCTTGGCAAGATTTCATTTCAGGAAGTGTTTGCCATTGCCTCTTCTTACTGCTGGGAGAGAGTGACTGGCCCAAAGTCACCCAGTTGGCTTCACGCCTAAGGCAGGATTAGAATTCATGGTCCCCCGGTCCCTAGCCTGGTGCCTTAATCACTACAGACTACACCAGTCTAGCTCTCTTATATATCCTTCCTTCCTTCCTTCCTTCCTTCCTTCCTTCCTTCCTTCCTTCCTTCCTTCCTTCCTTCCTTCCTTCCTTCCTTCCTTCCTTCCTTCCAGGGAAGAGGAAAAATACCCTGCCATAAATATAAAATATAGCACATGCAATTAATATTCATATCTACAAGGATTCTTCCTCCTATCCCAAGCCAAGACACTCTACTGTTTTCTCCTTTGCTATCTTGTCTTCTCCAGGCCAGACAGAGAAGCAATTTTGATGCTTCTTGAGGGTGACTGATTTGCCTTCTTCCTCTGTCATATGAAGCTGACATGATAATATGAAGATCAGGAATGGGTAAAATGTTGGTTGCTTCCAGAATTGGACGATCCCTCCTCAACTGGGCCACAAGAGAGTTGCTGGCCATCTCAAGGAAGCAGAGCTTATGGATGTTTTTGTGGTTGTTCAACATCATGTTGTGAGGTTGAGTGACAAAGCTAACGTGAAGGATTTGAAAGATAAGTTGCAAAACCAATGTAACCGTGTCTCATCAGGATATTCAATTATTTCCTGTGACTTGAACAAAATTGCGTGTCTCCTCAAGTCACGTTGGACATGTTAATCAGTTCCTGACTGATAATGCATTTCTAACATTACCTAAGAACAATTTTAAAGGCTAGGATTAATTAAGTAATTATCACTGCTTGTCCCTTTTGTGTATCTTTTTCCTCTGATCTTGCAGTTTCTAAACCCACCCTCTCGCCCACATTTGGTATTTATATATGCTTGTATGTAATATTTTATAAACTGGAAATGAGTCCACAGATTATTGAGTCATAATAAAAGTGCTAAGTGCTTAATGTTCCAGAATAGATAATAATCAGCCAAAAATGAATTAATAAACCCCACACAGAGATTGATAGATAAAGAGACAGAATAATAGTTCTGTTATTCTGTTAGACCAGGGGTGTCAAACTTGATTTCATTGAGGACCGCATCAGGGTTGTGTTTGGCCTTGGGGGGGGATGTGGCCTGCTTGACATCACTTGAGTTGGGGGCGCCTGTGGCGGCCCGAGCGCTTTGCCAGCGAAAACGGGCTCCCGAGCTCCATTTCCGGCTGTGACGGCCTCCTGCAACCCTCTGCCAGCAAAAGTGGACCCCAGGAGGGCCACGTGGCGGTCCTTTGCTGTCTCCAGGGCGGCCCCGCAGGCCCGATCTAAGTACCCCATGGGCCGGATCTGGCCCGTGGGCCCTGAGTATGACACCCCTGTGTTAGACAAACAGATATTAACATGGCTCAGTATTGAAACAATATTAAGGAGGTTAAATGAATGTTATTTGCCCCCTGAAAATAAAAACAGCATTTTGCTGAAATTATGTAGAGCTGATCCTCAGCACATCTTTTAGGGAGAGAACAATGTGAACACTCAGGATCTCTTCATTCTCAGAAGGATCCTGAGAATGAACCCACCATGGCATGGAGACCTGCCTGGAGTGCTAGCAGTGGCATCTTCTATTTCCAGATGACCAGGAAAGCTACAGCTTTGATGTTCAGGGTGAGACATCTGAGCTGGGGGTGTTCACTGTTCTGTTCTTATTCTGTTTTCCAGAATAAGTTGTCCCAATGTCTCATTGTGATGAGTCCCAAGGACTCAACAGTTGAGAAGAACTTCATTGCAATCTGCTTTTCTCTGCACTTCAGCCACAAGGTTTGTTGGTGTCCTCATGGAAAGCAATGTCAGTTACTTTCAAGATAGTAACTGGTCTCAGTTCAGAGTGCCTGTATCACCACCACCACCACTGACAACCAACCTCAAACCAAGCTCGGCTGCTAGAACAACCACTGTTTCTTTTACTGTCAGAGTGGAAACCTCGTGGATTCTAAAAAAGTTTTGCTATAGGAATGTTGCCCTTTGAATGTTCCTAGGTAAGAAACTGAAAAAAGAAAAGATATGGTTTTCAGAGCATGGAAAGTACTGCAGTCAAATAATGATTGAGGGGGACATGTGGGAGTTTCACAAGCTTCCCACCGTGATCAACTTTTCCTTCCACGAGATCAATAACAAACAATAACAAATCACATGAAACCTTGTCAGCGAGGAGTCCAGCCCCATTGCAACCCCAACCAAAATAGCCATTCTCTCTCGAGGAATGGCAGAGTCTTGCATTCTACATTCTAACACAGGGATCCCCAAACTTGGCAACTTTAAGACTTGTGGACTTTAATTCTGGGAGTTGAAGTCCACAAGTCTTAAAGTTGTCAAGTTTGAAGACCGCTGTTCTAACATGTGCACCTAGAAGATCTTCTTCTGATAAGAGGATGGAAAATATTCGTTAGCCTTAGTCTGACTTCAGCCTGCCTCAGAGTGCTCTGATGACAAGATAGAGGCTCCAATGTGAGCACATACCTTTCCAAATCACTGATAACTCATAGTGTGGTAACCAAGATGAATTGATGAACCTTGAAAGCCACCTGCAATTCAAGGTCAGAATGATAACCCCCCACTCCAATTTTGCTGTCGTTAGCATGCAATACTCTCATTCATTTTATAGAACAACAAAAACAGAAGCTGGAGTCCTGACGGTGGCATCCTATCTAATCTATAAGAATTTT
Organism: Diadophis punctatus similis; assembly: GCA_023053685.1. NCBI lineage: Eukaryota > Metazoa > Chordata > Lepidosauria > Squamata > Dipsadidae > Diadophis > Diadophis punctatus. The sequence continues at coordinate 15,583,074 of JALIGW010000005.1, forward strand.
CTAGTGAACCTTCCCCCTCCCCACCCCCAGTCATGTTTTCAAAACTTCTGAAACGACACATTACAAGATGAGAATTAAAGCGTGATCTCTATCGGCAATGCTCGTCAAGCCTGGCCGCTTATTGAATTGATAGTTGAAAAGTGCCTATGAATTTGTTTTGGCTCTGCTTCCAGAATGCCTCGCTTTCTGCTTTAAATGCCTTTGCTTCTCAGGCTTTTAACACCATGCAATGCTCCTCAGAAAGAAATTCAGATGGTATTCTTTAAAAAAAGAAAACGAAAATAAACATCATTATCATAAAGCTAGATTGTGATCTTCAATCCCCATTTCTCTTCTGGACTAAATGCCATTAATGCAATTCTTTTCAGTGCCATTCCTATGGCATTCTTTCTCTGCCTGCTTTTCAGCTCCAAAATCCAATCTGTTGTAACACACACACACAAAAGAGTTCAGGGCGAAGGACAGCTCATCCAAGGATAAACATTTGGAAGACGAGAAGGGAAATTCCTCACCCCCGCCCCTCCCGGTACGTTTTCTTCAAGAGGAAAAAGGAACTGAACTGATTACTTGCGGGAAGTTTTCTTTTCGTTACGTCATCCACGGGAGCAGCATAAAAAGGACTTCAGGCATAAGAACAGCTCCAGTAGACGAACAGCACAGCGAAGGCTCCGGCTGCAATGGAAATCAGCGCACACAACGGAAGCACGCTGCTTTTTTGTAACCAGCCAAATGACTTGCCAAACTTGCCGGCTCTGCAGCCTCTCTGGGACTTTGTCCGAAGGCGGGAGGACTTGATCAAGTCTCCGTTCTTCCCGGTGCTGTTCAACTTTGCAATCTATACCGCTTTCTGCTTGCCTTTCATCGCTCTGGATTTGTTAAGCCCTTGGATCTCCGTCTTGAGGAAGTATAAAATCCAACCGCAGACCTCGCCTACACCGCAGATGGTGGGTCTTTGCCTGGCCCAGAGCATCTATCACCACATCGTGTGCATCTTCCCAGTGACTGTTGCGCATTGGTACTGGAGGCCGGTGAGCTTACCGAGCATCGCTCCCGAGGTACCAGCGCTCCTCCTGCGGGTCGCTGCTTGCTTGCTGCTGTTCGACTTCTTGTCCTTTTTGTGGCATTTGCTCCACCACAAGGTGCCATGGCTCTACAAAAATTTCCACAAGGTCCACCACAAACACGTCTCTACTTTTGCTCTGACCACACAGTATGCCAGCATTTGGGAGCTGCTCTGGCTGGGTTTCTTTGCTGTCGTTGGTCCAATGCTGTTGAGGTGTCATCCATTGACGGAAATGACTTTCTTCGTGGCCAACATCTGGTTGTCAGTAGAGGATCATTCTGGCTATGACCTGCCCTGGTCAACCCACAGACTGGTGCCTTTTGGCCTGTATGGGGGAGCTCCTCACCATGATCTCCACCACCTGAAGTTCAAATCCAACTATGCACCATACTTTACTCACTGGGACCGGTTATTTGGAACTCTTAGTCACTCTGTGAAGTCAAGCGAAGTCAAGGTCAACCAAGATTAACTTTTATCCTCATCTTTCACCTTATCCTTCCCGGAGTCAATATTTGGAAACTCTGGCGTGAAAACAAACGGAGGAAATTTGCACTGAACTTATTTATGTGAATATATTTATAAGATGTTACTATTTATACTTTGGGATTTGATTGTAATGACACAAACGGTGTGAAAGAGAGAAAAACAGTTGGTTTTTTGGGGGAGGGATATCTGTGCTTTTGTAAAGCTGCTAAGAAAAATTGCTATATATATATAATATATATGTTTGCTGGCTGAAGATACATATTTATATAATTATATATTACGCATATAATTCCTATGGAATTTGTCTCATCTTCATATTGAAGAGAAAAAGCCTTGTTTTTATAAACATTTTTATTCATTTGCTACCCTGAAAGTAGCACTGATCTTTGTCCTGTGAAATTTAAGTTATTCATATATTATTTTTATACGGGTGAAATAAACCAGACTTTGATATTATTCTATTTCTGTTGTCCCATGCACTTTGTGAAAATACTAGAATGGGTTAAAGTGGGTGATCAGTCTGTTAATTGGCTAAGAATATGATGCCATATGTGTATGTGTGTGAGTTTATGGGGTGGCGGTGGGGAAACCTTTTGCAGATAACTACGTTATTGGAGAAGGAAAAGACTTGAGTCTTTGCATTTTGGGATTTCTATTTTGCATTTATTTTTCTGCTCAGGAAAGCCGGAGCAAGAATTATAGTATCCCTCCTGCAGCTACTGACAGTCCATCCCTCTAGAATTCTTATCACCTTATTTTGCAATAGTTCCCCTCTCTTTTATTTTAGACCTAATGCATTCAAAAATGTTACACAGAAGTACCAAATACAATATATTTATACTAAACAAGGAGAGAAGTAACTTAGAACTAAGGAGAACTTTCCTGACAGTTAGGACAATTAATCAGTGGAACAGCATGCCTCCAGAAGTTGTGAATGCTCCAACACTGGAAGTTTTTAAGAAGATGTTGGATAACCATTTGTCTGAAGTAGTGTAGGATTTCCTGCCTAGGCAGGGGGTTGGACTAGAAGACCTCCAAGGTCCCTTCCAACTCTGTTGTTGTTATTATTATTATTATATGGCAAAATATGGATAGTGTTTTCTGGGATGGAGGATCAGAGCCCTAAATCCTTCTTCCTAAGTATCTGTGCCAGTAATGGGCTCTAAAACCCTTTACTACCGGTTTGCGTGCGCTTCTGTGCATGCGCAGAAGTGTCCTGGGTGGGTGGGCGGAGCCTCCTGCCACCGGCGCTCCCGGTTCATAGAACTGGGCCAAACCGGGAGCAACCCACCGCTGATCTGTGCCTACATAATGATGTGTTACCACAAGTATAAGTCCTTGACTTACAACAGTTCATTTAGTTACAATGGCCCTGAAAAAAGTGATTTATGACTGTTTTTCACACTACTATTGCAGCATCCCCACGGTCACATGATCAAAATTAAGATGCTTGGCAACTGACTCGTATTTATGACGGTTGCAGTGTCCCAGGGTCATGTGATCCCCTTTTATGATCTTCTGACAAGCAAAGTCAATGGGGAAGCCAGATTCACTTAACAACCATGTTACTAACTTAATTGCTGCAATGATTCACTTAACAACTGTGGCAAGAAAGGTCGTAAAATAGGGCTAAACTCACTTAGCAAATGTTTCATTTAGCAACATACATTTTGGGCTCCATTGTGGTCATAACTCAAGGACTATCTGTATATACAGTACAAGCAACCATCCCAAAGTTTTCTCAGCAAGATTTGGCATTTCACTGTTCCGGAAAAATATAAATTCCAAATTCTATATTGTGGTTATGCACTACTTATTAAATATACACAAAATTATAGAAAAACAAGTCCTACATTAACAGAACATGAGAAAATACTGGGAATTTCCCTGTATCCCTGTAATATGAGCCACGGTGGCACAGTGGTTAGAGTGCAGTACTGCAGGCTACTTCTGCTGCCAGCAGTTTTGCAGATTGAAGCCCACCAGGCTCAAGGTTGACTCAGCCTTCCATCCTTCTGAGGTGGGTAAAATGAGGACCCAAATTGTTGGGGGTAATATGCTGACTCTGTAAACCGCTAAGAGAGGGCTGTAAAAGCACTGTGAAGCGGTATATGAGTCTAAGTGCTATTGCTATCACAATTTTCACAAAGGACTAATTTCATTTTACATATACACACACCAAGAGATAATAAATGTAATTTAAATTTACATTGTGCTACATTTAAAAAAATGGATTCTGGAGTATTTTTTTCATATAATGGTCTCTAGAACAGAGAACAACGTTGCAATTCAAGTTCTGGATTTCTGTCTTGGTTTGAGTTTAGAAAAGAACCTTCTAAGTCATTGAATTGTGGGCTTTACTTATATTCCTTTGGCCTGCCATGTAGATGGTTATTGTCTATAGCAAGGATAGTAAACAGTTACACACACACATATGCACATATACCAGGGGTGGGTTCCTCCCGATTCAGACCAGATCGCCCAAACCATTAGCGACCCGCTGGTGATGTAATTTTGGCATCACGGATCCGGTTCTGTCTGTGCCGGTCTGGGCTCGCCATCTTTTTTTCTGAATTTTTGGCTGATTTTTCTGTGTTTGGATGGCTTCACAGCATTCTGTGCGTTGAAAAAAGCCCTCCTGCCCTCCCCGGGTTAATACCGACCTTTATTTCTTTGCCCGAAGCACAGCTGATGAGCTCCTCAGCTGTGTTTCGGGCTGAATCCACCTTCTGAGCATGCACGGAAGTGAAATCACGCGAGGGGATGCGTGCGCACACGCAAGCGGAATGAGCGCATGCAAAACGTCATGACACGAACCGGTGGCAAAGGTAAGTGAAACCTGCCCCTGACATATACATAAGGACATCATTTCATTTTGGAGGGCTGAAGGAGAATGGGGAGTGGTGTGGTATATATCATCAAGTCAGAGTAGAGCAGGGGTGTCAAAGTCAATTTCATTAAGGGCCACATCAGGGTTGTGTTTGACCTCGGGGGCCTGGGTGAGCATGGCCAGGGTGGGCATGGCCAGCTTGACATCACTCATGTTGGGGCTGTCTGTGGTAGCCCGAGCGCTCTGCCAGCGAAAACGGGCTCCCAGGCTCCTTTTGTGGCTGCGATGGCCTCCTGCCATCCTCTGCCAGCAAAAACGGAACTGGGGGGGGTGCATGTGGCAGAGGCACCGCGGGCCAATCCTTTGCTGTTTCCAGGATGGCCAGATCCAGCGGTGGGTTGCTCCCGGTTCAGCCTTGTTCTGTGAACTGGTAGCAGCAGCGCGGCGGGAATATATATCACGAGCAAACTGGTAGCGACGGGATTTAGAACCCACTACTGGCCAGATCTAAGTACTCCACAGGTCGGATCCGGCCCATGGGCCTTGAATTTGACACCCCTGGAGTAGAGCAATATTTCAGTTGTGCGAGAGAATCTGGGGCTGCTTGGTAAACCCACAAAAAAATTATGCCATCTAAAAATGGCAGATTTGACAAATTCCATGGTGTGCTTTTAGAAGGCTTTAGTGCAGAGGTCTTCAAACTTGGCAACTTTAAGACTTGTGGACTTCAACTCCCAGAATTCTCCAGCCAGCATAGCTGGCTGGAGAATTCTGGAAGTTGAAGTCCACAAGTCTTAAAGTTGCCAAGTTTGAGGACCCCTACTTTAGTGACTACGAAATGGGGCGGGGTCTGCATGCATGTCTTTACATTGTCCATTGCTGCCGTAGTGGGATGAGCTGCAGAATACACATTTTCCCCCAGAATCTCTTAATTCCTAAAATTTCCAGTTTGAAAGATATGATTACAGAAGATGGACAATGTACAGTATCTACCTGTGAAGTTAGGGGTCTTTTACAATTAGAATGGAACATATTGCTCTGTCTAGGAAGCCTAATCTAATGGGTGCGGGGGCTCCTAACTTTCTAAACAAAGTACAACCAAAACATACATACTACGACATTATTATAACATCTGCAAACCAAAGCAATTCAGTTTAGAGAAGTTTAGATATGTTTTGCCAGCTTTGCATGTCATTAAGCTGTTTCACACAAATCAATATAATTAGCACATGCGGACTTTCAAGATGGCCGTTGATGTGCACTCCTAGCCATTACTGATGCTAGGAGCTGTAGTTGGGGAGCTGAGGGATCATTCGACCTGTCCCTCAAGCTTAAAAGGGATCAGAAATTTAGACATTTTGTGTGTGTTTTACTTCAAATATTCCAGTTATGCCTGGCCTCCAAAAATGGATGTTTCCCAGCCTGTCTGGATCTGTACAGTCTTATAATTGTTAGTGAAGAAATGCATAACTGAGGTGATTATATATTACTTTTGACCTGCATTTCTGTCAGAAGCTGGACTTGTGGATATTTCCAGCAACCCTGTGAGGTAAGTTAGGGCTGAGAAAGAATGACTGGCCCATAGTTGTAATGGTGAAATGACACGAGATCTAGATCCTATTACCGATAAGCGTGGCTGAAAAATCTCCGTCATGAGTCTTTTTGATGTTTTGTAACATTGCAACCTCCTTCTTCATTACAGCTAGTCCTCGACTTAGGACCACAGTATGAGCCCGAAATTTCTGTTGCTAAGTGAGACAGATGCTAAATGAGTTTTATCCCATTTTACGGCCTTTCCTGCCACCGTTGTTAAGTGAATCACTGCAGTTCTTAAGTTAGCAATACGGTTGTTAAATGAATCTGACTGCCCCATTGATTTTGCTTGTCAGAAGGTCACACAAAAGAGGATCACGTGACCTCAGAATACAACAACTGTCATAAATAGGAATCAGTTGCCAAGCATTCGAATTTTGATCACATGACCATGGGGATGCTGCAATGGTTGTATGTGTGAAAAACCACATAAGTCCATTTTTTTTCAATGCTATTGTAACTTTGGTTACTAAACGAAGTGTTGTAAGTCAAGGACTACTTGACTTACAACATCTAGGACTATTTAGGCTTTTAGGCTGCTCCAATCAGTCTGGGAGGCTTAAAACTTCTCCCTATGGCATTTAATATTACAAGCATAATGTATCGTAAACAAAAACATTTTGTAATCAACAGCCTGCTTTCTTATCTCACTCCACCTCCTGAAGCCAATTCCTCAGGAGCAGTATTCAATCTTCTGTCCTGTTCCTGAAGGCCATATAGACATCTATCTCCCCGTTGCCCTCTGAAACACTAATAGGGCTGGGTTGTCCTTATTCCTTGGGCTAAGCCAGTGTTTCTCAACCTTGACCACTTTAAGCTGTGTGGACTTCAACTCCCAGAATGACTGGCTGGGGAATTCTGGGAGTTGAAGTCCACACAGCTTAAAGTGGTCAAGGTTGAGAAACACTGGGTTAAGCAATTCCAGAGAAGAAGGGATATCAACAAGATGGCTCATTCTTTTGAGTTACAGGGTACAATTTCATTTTTGCCACTGCTAAAGACAGAAAGCCAAAGGGAGTGGGAAGAGGTGGAGCTTTGGTTTTCATCAGCCTTCCCTACTGGTTCGCAAATGCTCGCTACACTTGCACATGCCGCCTCCGCACATGCGCAAAGCCTCCTGCGCATGCTCTTTACTCGCACGTGTGCCATCCGCGCATGCGCCCAAACACAAAAATGAGACTAAATAGGACGGCATTACGTCAGCGCTACCAGTTCTGCTGAACCGGTCCGAACCGGTAGCATACCACCTCTGTTTTGGTCTTCTTCACATTTTCACTAAGGTGACCAGATTTTAATATTTGTAAAGCAGGACACCATTGATGGGGGGGTTTTCTAGGGGAGCAAGATGGGAGGGGTCTGTCTCTCTTATCCTGCAGCTTTGTGCACCCCCCCAAACACCCCCCCTTCATCACAGCCAGGGGTGGGTTCCTATCGGTGCGGTCTTGCCTGTTAGTCGCCGCAGAGCCGAAGAAGCTGGTGGCATTCGCGGTGCGGGGCTTCCCCAGCCCGCTTTCCCCAGCTGCCGGGATGCCGCCATTTGTGTTTTTTTGCCCTCTGCGCATGTGCAAAGCTCTGCGGCGACGAACAGGCAAGACCGCCGCTGCCCCTCTCACTGCCCTCCCTCCCCGTCTGGCAGGAGGAGGCAGGCGAGGCAGGAGGCAGAGGGGTGTGCAGGGCAAATTCAAATTCAAAAAGCGGGACTTTTTTGAAACGCCGCGGGACACGAGACAAATTATTAAAAAGCGGGACTCTCCTGCCAAAAGCGGGACGTCTGGTCACCTTAATTTTCACTGAACAGCACAAACTGTCCTTTCTCCAATTCAAAGGGAAAATCCAATTCAAAGGGAGATGAAAGATGTACCTTGACTTTGTTTTCCGTTCTATTTGAACAATTGTGACTTGTTCTTGCTCCCTACCATGCTGGGAAAGTCCCTTTCTGTTTTAAACTTAAAAATATCTGTAGGTTAACCTTTCCACAAAGTATATACAGCATAGTCACGGATTTGGACTTTGTTTTTGATTGTTGCTGTTTCCTGCACTTATTCAAGCTTTCACTTTCCCACGAAGAAAGTGAAAACAGCAGAAACGGTGCCACTCCTTGTTTCCTTTTCGTATTTTTAAAGACAGCTTGTTTGAGCTGATGAGGAAAGAGATTAAGGAAGGGGAGGAAGCAATACGGCTTAAAATTAAGAGGCAGGAGAGATAATAACTATCTTGGGAAGTTAAGCTATAGCAGTTAATTCGGAGTAAAAATTGGAAATTAATTGGTGGTGGAGCCAGAAGACAAAATTAGATTGTGAGGTAGCATTAGTTTAGCAACATATACCTAGATTAAAGAGCTATATATATATAGAAATGATATAAGAATAAAAATCTTAGAAGAGGCACCGCTAGTTTAAAAATTTGGAATATACTATCAGTCTGTTAAATATGAGATGAGTTAGGATAAAGAGCACTCAGGGAAAGGTAAAGAGGGAGAAAGAGGAAGTAGAAGGTGAAGGGAGAGGAGAAGGAGTGGAGAGAAGTAGAGGGAGTGAAGGAGCAAGAAAGTAGAAGGAGGAGATGGAGAGAGAGGGAGGGGAATGTAACGGAAAGAAGAACAGACTGATGAACAGTGGTTAAAAATAGGTGCAAAATAAAATATTGATTTTTGAATGATTGAATTAAAATGTATAACTACTGTATTTTTCGGAGTATAAGACGCACCTTTTTACCCCCCAAAAGAGGGTGAAAACTTGGGTGCGTCTTATACACTGAATGTAGCCCCACCCACCCAGCCACCCCCACCCTTTGGCCTCTGTCTTCCAGCAATTTACCTGCTTGCAGCAAAGAGGGAAGAGCCTGTAAAGCCAAGCAAGTCAGTAGCAGTTTCCCGATGTACAGCTGACTTGCCACGTGCTAAAATGAAACTGAAACTGCAAAGAGGCAAATAGCTGGGAGAGACATGCAGATTTTTATTTCTTGCTGAACTGGATGGAAGGAGGTAAGTGAATAACTATAAATGTCTGTAGAATGTTCAAATTATTAGACTTATTTTTTAAAGACTGCTTTATTATTGTTCTAGAGCCAGGGGTCTCCAACCTTGGCAATTTTAAGACTTGTGGACTTCAACTCCCAGAATTCAACAGCCAGCTTTGTTAGCTTTGCTGGCTGTGGAATTCTGGGAGTTGAAGTCCACAAGTCTTAAAGTTGCCAAGATTGGAGATCCCTGTAAATCTAGACAACTGAACAAAATAAAGAAGCTTTTTAAAATAAATGCTTGCTCTGATGAGGCCCAGTGCTATTGTATCTTCTTTTAAATAATAGAGAATAATGTATACTTCCATAAATTTTAATTAATTTTAACAGCTCTGTACAAGTATAGTCTGAGATGTAACAGTGTCCTGTTTAGTATTAGAGTTTAGTTGCCTTGGAGTAGATCTATTTAAATAATTGGGAGGAATTTGTGTAGGAATTAGTGACTACATTTAAGAAAACTTTCTGGCATAATGTACATTTCTCCAATTCTTTGCTATTTCTATGGGTCAAGCACACATGCACAGAAATACACAGCAAACAGTGTATATCATCTGTGTTGTTTGCTGTTTACTGTTTGGCAAATTGCTTGGAGGCAGAGCCTTTTTTCCTTGTTTTCCTCCCCCAAAACTAAGGTGTGTCTTATATAAGGTGACCAGACGTCCCGCTTTTGGCGGGACAGTCCCGCTTTTTAATCATTTGTCCCACGTCCCGCGGCGTTTCAAAAAAGTCCCGCTTTTTAAATTTGAATTTGCCCTGCACACCCCTCTGCCTCTTGCCTCGCCTGCCTCCTCCTGCCAGGCGGGGAGGGAGGGCAGTGAGAGGGGCAGCAGCGGTCTTGCCTGTTCGTCGCCGCAGAGCCAAAGAAACTGGTGGCGTTCATAGCGCGGGGCTTCCCCCGTCCGCTTTCCCCGGCTACCGGGACGCCGCCATTTGCGTTCTTTTGTCCTCTGTGCAAGCAGAACGCTTTGCACATGCGCAGAGGGCAAAAGAACGCAAATGGTGGCATCCTGGCAGCAAGGGGAAAGTGGGCGGGGGAAGCCCCACGCCGAAAACGCCACCAGCTTCTTCGGCTCTGCGGCGATGAACAGGTAAGCCTGCGCTGGTAGGAACCCACCCCTGGCTGTGATGAAGGGGGGTGTTTGGGGGGGTGCACTAAGCTGCAGGATAAGAGAGACGGACCCCTCCCATCTTGCTCCCCTAGAAACCCCCCCCCCCGGTCAATGGTGTCCCGCTTTACAAATATTAAAATCTGGTCACCTTAGTCTTAGACTTTGGTGCGTCTTATACTCTGAAAATACGGTATGTATATTATTGATATATTTTAAGGTATTTATATACAAATGGAGTTGTGGAGAAAAAATGAAAAAAACTTTTTGCAAAAAAAAAAGAAAAAGAAAAAAAAAGAAAAGAAACGGTGCCACTCCTTGTTTCCTTTTTGTATTTTTAAAGACAGCTTGTTTGAGCTTGTCTCCCTCCTTTGGAGAGTTTCATTGCCCAAACCATATACGGAACTAGGCTTATCAGATAAAAGGGGAAAGAATTAGAAAACTCCGAGAGAAAATACACTCTTTCTACCCCTGGGTTTAGAAAAAGAAGAGTATCAGTAAAGGAGAATATTTGTAGCTCAGGGTTGAAATGAGGGGTTTTTGGTGTTCTCTGAGCTTGCTTGTTTTCTTGCAGATGTTTCATTACCCAAACTAGGTAACATCAGTGCTAGTAAGGAGTGTGGTTTGCTGTCAGTTTATATTCTAGTCACTAATGGCTTGTCCGTCAGTGTTGGTGAATCTCTTAGAGATTCTTTGGTTGGGCTGTTTACTGTTGCCTTCTTCGGCAGTTTCTTGATTGGGGTATAAGTACTTCCAGAGACACAATGTGAGGGGAGCATTATTAGAGGATTGGATGGAGAGCAAGAAAAAATACTATATTAAAACTTCAAAATGGATATCTCCTATGGAAGCAACAATCTACCCGAATGTTTTAGATTTGGACATCAAGATCTATTGGATGAACAAAATAATCTTAAATCAAAACAAGATTTGGCTTTGATTGGAATAAAAATAGATTGGTGGCCGTACCTGAAAATTCAATCTAGGTATAAAAAAGATATGTCACAATATGGATTTCAACAAGAATATCAAGAACTGGATAAAATCTTAACAAGAACTGAAGATAAAATGATATCAAAAATTTACAATTGTCTATTAAATGTGAAAATGGAGGAGGAAATAGTAAAAGAAGTAATGGGGATTTGGGCTCAGAATTGTGTCACAGCAAGACAACCATAAGAATCAGCCAACCTTCCTCACATACTTATTAGTTTAAAGCAACCAAGTTTGGCTTCATTATTATTCATATAGGAACATTTGCAGTATTTTAGTAGTTTGCCTGCATTCAAATACCTGGCTAGATAAAATTACTGTGATAAGTTATGGTTTAAGATACATAATGCAACTGAGTTGCTGAATATAATAACTTTTGGTTTGGGTCAAAATAGAAGAACTGTGAATACTAAATGGAAGACCAGTGGAACATCCTAAATGAAGTAAGACTGGCATGTGTCCCTTGGTGCTAAGAAATCATCATCAAGATTACATTTTATGGTTCTCCTCAACTTATCTTGGAACAGGAAACCTCACAGCTAGTGTTTCAAGCACACAGCTCTTGATAAGTTAATTTTTGCAGTTTATAATAAATAATAGTTGTTTATTTATTTATTTATTTATTTATTTATTTATTTATTTATTTATTTATTTATTTATTTATTTATTTATTTATTTATTTATTTATTGGTAGTTTTTCTATGCCGCCCTACTCCCTGAGAACTCAGGGCGGCGTACAACATTTTATAAAAACTCCAAATCATTAAAAACAGCTTAAAAACAGTTAAGAAATATATAAATACACACCATACATACATGGGGGAGACATCAGATATAGAATTGTCTCAAACTCACCCCGCCTGCAGGAAGAGCCATGTCTTAATGGCTTTTCTGAAGGCCAGCAAGGTGGGAATAATTCGGATCTCTGGAGGAAGTTGGTTCCAGAGAGCGGGGGCCCCTACAGAGAAGGCCCTCCCTCTAGGCCCCGCCAGTCGACATTGTTTGGCTGACGGGACCTGGAGGAGACCCACTCTGTGGAACCTGACCGGTCGGAGGGAGGAATGCGGTAGAATGCTGTCCCGGAGATAGCCTGGTCCTAAGCCATGTAGGGCTTTAAAGATGATGATCAGCACCTTGAATTGTACCCAGAGACCAATGGGCAGCCAATGCAGCTGGTGGAGTATAGGTGTTACGTGGGTGTACCTTGAAACACCCACCACAGCACGAGCAGCTGCATTTTGCACCAGTTGAAGTCTCCGAATACTCTTCAAGGGCAGCCCCATGTAGAGCGCATTGCAGTAGTCCAATCGAGAGGTGACAAGGGCGTGAGTGACCGTGAGTAGAGCCTCCTTCTCCAAGTATGGCCGCAATTGGTGCACCAGGCGAACCTGTGTAAAAGCCCCCCTAGCCACAGCTGTAATGTGTTGGTCTAATTTTAGCTGTGGATCTAGGAGGACTCTCAAATTGCGAACCCGTTCTGAGGGAGTTAATTTTTCTCCCTCAAGAACCAAGGAGGGACAGTCAACATAGTCCTTCAGAGGCAATATCCAGAGCCACTCAGTCTTGTCGGGGTTGAGTCTGAGTCTGTTCCTCCCCATCCAGATCCTAAAGTCGTCCAGGCACTGGCACATCACATCAACCGCCTCCCTGAATTTAGATGGGGTGGTGATGTACAGCTGGGTGTCATCAGCGTACTGTTGGAAACTCACCCCATGTCTGCGGATGATCTCCCCCAGCGGTTTCATGTAAATGTTAAACAGGATGGGTGAGAGGACCGAACCCTGAGGCACTCCGTAGGTCAGGGGCCTAGGAGACGACCTCTGCCCACCTGCTATCACCGACTGCATCCTGTCAGCGAGATAAGAGGAGAACCACCGCAAAACGGTGCCTCCCACTCCCAACTCGCCGAGACGATGCAGAAGGATACCATGGTCGATGGTATTGAAAGCCGCTGAGAGGTTCAAGTAGCACCAGGATGGAGGAATTACCCCCATCCCAGGCTCGCCAGAGATCATCCATCAGGGCGACCAAGGCGGTTTCTGTGCTGTAACCACGCCTGAAACCCGACTGGTAAGAATCTAGATGATCAGTTTCCTCCAATAACCAAAGGAGCTGAGAAGCTACCACCTTCTCTACAACTTTACCTATAAAAGGCAAGTTGGAGACTGGACGAAAGTTCTTCAAATCCGCTGGATCCAGGGAAGGCTTCTTGAGGAAGGGTCTCACCACTGCAACTTTTAACGGTTGTGGTATGGAACCCTCCCTCAAAGAAGCATTGACAACCGCCTGGATCCAGCCACGTGCCACCTCTCTGCTGGCCGAAACTTGACCATATTTTATTTATTTATTTATTTATTTATTTATTTATTTTATTTGTCAATCTCATATTAGATAATACATATAAGCATATAAATAATTTGAATACATGAAATGAATAAAAGTAAAAGGGAACATTAGGACAGGGACAGTAGGCACGCAGGTGCACTTATGCACGCCCCTTACAGACCTCTTAGGAATGGGGTGAGGTCAACAGTAGACAGTCTAAGGTTAAAATTTTGGGGGTTTGGGGATGAAACCAGAGAATCTGGTAGTGTATTCCAGGCATTGACCACTCTGTTGCTGAAATCGTATTTTCTTCAATTGAGTTTGGAGCGGTTCCCTTTAAGTTTGTATCTATTGTGTATATTGTTGTGGTTGAAGCTGAAGTAGTCATTGACAGGTAGGACATTGTAGTGGATAATTTTATGAACTATGCTTAGGTCGTACCGAAGGTGGTGTAGTTCTAAGTTGTCTAAGCCCAGAATTTCAAGGCTGTTGGTATAAGGTATTCTGTTGCGAGCAGAGGAGTGGAGGACTCTTCTCGTGAAATATCTCTGGACACGTTTAATTGCATTAATGTCTGATGTGAAGTGCAGGTTCCAGACAGATGAGCTGTATTTGAGAATTGGTCTAGCAAATGTTTTGTATGCTCTGGTTAGTAGTGTAATATTACCGGAGAAGAAGCTACGCAAGATTAGGTTTACAACCCTTAATGCCTTTTTGGCAATTTTATTACAATGGGCTTTGGCACTTAGATCATTAGATATGAATACTCCAAGGTCCTTGACAGAGTGAGGGTCGTCTACAAGGTCGTGTCCACTCAGTTTGTATTTTGTATTCTGATTTTTTTTGCCAATGTGTAATACAGAGCATTTGTTATTATTATATTTCACCTGCAGACCATCACTGCAAGAGATGTCAAATGGCCAGCATTGCTTCCAAAGTGCAATGTAATTGTTGCTGATGGCGATATAAACCAATTTAATGTTATACATGTTTGTTTGTTGAAACAAGAAATTGGACATGCTTTCTCACATCTGGACTACATCTGCAAGAGAGAAGCCACTAAGGTTTTGAAAGAAAAGAAATGAAACAGCAGTGACATCATCTCCTCTGGGTGAAACAATATGATAATATTTTATTTGTGAGATTTCGATGGAGAAGGTCCATCTTACTTTGCAGGAGGGTTTGGTCTCTTTCCATGATACTGTCAGGAGTATCATGGAATAGTATTCCACTATGCATTGCATTGCCTGATGTCAGCCTGCCACAAGCAATGAGGGGTGGGGAGATCGGCAGGGTGGGATAAGGGGAGAGTCAGCATGAAGAATCGACATTATGCATAGTGCTGTCCCATGAGAACCACTGGCCATTCCAAGGTGACACAAAGGAATGCAAAACCATCCAGACTGTGAACCCAAACAATTTGTTAGAATCTGATTGAACACTCTGTGATAACCAGTGGGGTGAATGGGTACAAGGGGAAGTTACCCATATGCTTTGGGTGTGAAAATTTTAGATTCAGCTTTGCTTCTTCTGTAACCATTTGGCTTTAGTAAGGAGTACCTTTGGCTCAGGAGTGGGTTCTTCTTTTCTTCGCTGCTGGTTTGCTCAGTGCCGCGCCGTGCAGTGCTTAAAAAAAGAAGCGCAGAAGCAAAAAACAAGATGGCGGTGCCTATGGCGCTGTAGAAAGAACCGGTTCAGGGGCATGGCAGGCCTGGGTCGCTGCCGGTTCTAGCAACCAGGCCACCAAGTTACTTCCGGTTCTATAGAACTGGTCCGAACCAGGAGGAACCCACCTCTGCTTTGGCTAACCATGGGCCCAAGAGTTTTTCTTTTCTAACTGACCAAGTTGGGACGGTTGATAGATACAAGCATCTACAGAGAAGGAGTCTGGATAAGACAAAGATGTGAAGGTAATAATACTTATAATATTCTTATGTTCACAGCAGTTGAAAATCATTGACTATGTAGGTTCATATCCAAAGTGAGAGTAATGATGGAAGTACTTGTCTAATACACCCATGGTTGCCGATATTTCTAAAGCAAGGATTCACAAGCCAAGATTAAGCATAGCCAAGATTTCAAAAACCTTGGAATCATTTGCAAAATTGCCTCTAAACTGCAATTTTATCATGATAAAAAAGGCATTAAATACATGGGAAAGAATCTAATTATATATAATAGTAAATGTAAAGCAAATTCAGTTACATTTAATTTAAATGGCATTTGTTTTTCTTCTGGTCCAGGGATTTCTTAGCCCTGGCCTCATTTGTCCCGTTCCAAAATGCAACACTCAGCTTGAAAATGTTTTTGTATTTAGGTTTTAGGAAAAAGTTAGATAAATAAACACAGAAACAATCTTTCCTTTTCTGTTTACAATTTTCATTGAAAATGTGTACCATCCAAAAAGCTGTTATGAAATCTTTTCTTGTAAGGAGAAATGTCCTGACAGAACACTGGAAGTTAATCAGTGGAACAACTTGCCTGCAGAAGTTGTAAATGCTCCTACACTGGAAGTTTTTAAGATTGAATAACCATTTGTCTGAAATGCTATAGGGTTTCCTGCCTAAGCAGGGGGTTGGACTAGAAGACCTCCAAGGTCCCTTCCAACTCTGTTATTCTGTTCTCTTCTAATCAGCACAGCCTGTGAATAAGTGACCTCTCTATTGTTTCAATGAAACTTTGTCCCCTCAGTCTGACTGAGGGCATCTATCTTGAGTATTTAATTTAGTTTACTGTTATTTATTTTGTTATCAATTTTTTTTTATTTTTATTCAAAAAGTTAAAATGCAAACACCCCCAAAAGGGGGAAAATTACAAAAACAAAAGAAACATAAACAAGACATTTAAAAAGATGCATTAAAAACATACAAACACATATAAGTATGTTATGCCTTCTAGCTGAATTCTGATAAATATATTGCAACAATATTAGTATCCCGATCCGTTTGAAGCAGGCCTAAAAGTTTTAAACTTCGAACTCTATTTACAAATCATTGACCTATCATCAATCTACTATATTAATAACAAAATGGTTAACAGGTAGCTAGAACAACAATGACAAAAAAGCCAAATAAAAATCTCAAAATCCTCTGTTAACCATCTATTAACTCTTATTAATTATTGTCTGGTTGAATATAATAAACCCATTTTCCAAAATTAATCTACCTTCCCCAAAAAATCCAGATGAAATCATTTACCAGTTAAATATAATAAGTCTATTCCCCAATCTTCTTCAATCTTTTTAAGAAAAACCAATTTATCATTCATCCATTCTATCAGCATTAAATCTGTAGGGTCAGTGAGATTTTGTCAGTCTGATTAAGGGCATCTATCTTGGGTATTTAATTTGCGAGTTTACTGTTTTTGTTGTTGTTTGCTGTTCTTTTTTAATTGTTTTTCAATTTTAAACATCATAATATTGTAACACAGATCTACACCCTTTCACATCCATTATTTTTTTCCAGTGAAAATTTATACAGTGTTTCCTTATATTTTACAGTCTTCTTTCGTCTTCTTCATCCAACGTTATTTCATAGTCTCTCCTTTGTCTTTCCTAGTCCATTCGTACCATTTTGTCCATACATCATAATAATCCGAGTTATTTTGACCCTTGAGTTCAATGGTTAACATGTCCATTTCTGCGCATTTATATATTTTGTCCATTAATATGTTCTCCGGTGGTGTTTGATTGTTCTTCCAGTATTATGCATATGCAATTTTTGCCGCAGTTATGATATGTAATATTAAATATTGTATATTCTTAGGATGTTGTTTCCAAGTAAAAAAAACTCCGGAGTGTATTCTATGGCTCTTCCTGTTATATCTTTTATCCATTTATACACTTTGTTCCAATAACCTCTCGCTTCGGGACACGTCCACCACATATGAAAGAAGGTTTTTATGTTTGTTTGGATGTTTGTTTGTCTTTTTTATATAATTAATAAAGATTATTTTATAAAAAAGAAAGAAGGTACCTACGTCTTTTTTACATTTCCAACAAACCGAATTAGCGTTTGGGTATATCTTAGCCAATCTTGCCGGGGCAAGATTGCTGTTCTATTCTACTTAAAGTTCTTTAGGATAAGAGTGCCTTATAAATAAGTATCTTAAACCTTTTGTTGGTGTAAATAAATATCTCAAACTTTTTGTATCACCTCTTACAATATTATTTCCATACCTCAGTGAAGGGCTAATGTGTTTAGCCATATTCTGTGCATAAAAATATAATTACCAGTAGTATTTGCTTAATGACAGTAACTGTTCCAGACAACATTGTCATTAAGTGATGCGGACATAAACTGTGATGTTCTGTGGCTACACTGATTTACAGTGGCAGTTGCAGCAGGTCTGGTTGCCATTGTTAAATGAACACTGCATAGTTGTTAGACATGACATAATGCAATCTCAATTTGCAATATCCTGCTGGCTTTCCCATTCACTTGCTTGTTGAACATTGGCAGTGAAGGTTGCAAATGGAGATCATGTGGCAGTGGAACACTGTGATGTCATAATTGTGAGCCCTTTGCTGAGACCCTGAATCAGAATTTATGTGACCATGGAGATGCTGTAACAGCTACTACTATGACTACTGGTCATATGTCCTCTTGTCATATGTCCCCTCCAGGGGTGGGTTCCTACGGGTGCGGTCTTGCCAGTTCGTCACCACAGAACCGAAGAAGCCAGTGGCGTTCGCGGCGTGGGGCTTCCCCCGCCCGCTTTCCCCGGCCGCCGGGATTTGCGTTCTTTTGCCTTCTGCGCATGCGCAAAGCATTCTGCTTGTGCAGAGGGCAAAAGAACGCAAATGGCGGCGACGAACAGGCAAGACCGCACCAGTAGGAACCCACCCCTGGTCCCCTCATAACTTCAAACAGTTGCTGAACAAGTGGTCATTAAATGAGGACTTCCTGTAGAGGAAAAATTGCTTTTAACCAAAATGAGAATGTTCCTACAGTCCATAAAATATATTGGACTGACTTTTCAAATACTCTTTCTGGTTTCTATATTATCCTGTATTCTGCAAAATGTATCATTTCTTCATTTTTTTATTGAGGAATAACAGAAGAACAGAGTTGGAAGGGACCTTGGAGGTCTTTTAGTCCAACCCTCTGCTCAGGCAGGAACCCTATAGCATTTCAGACAAATGATTGTCTAATCTCTTCTTAAAAACTTCCAGTGTTGGAGCACCCACAACCTCTGTTGGCAAGTTGTTCCACTAATTAATTGTTCTAACTGTCAGGTCCCAAAGGTGCTTTTTTCAAGAGGCAATCTGACTTTCAGATTTTTCTTTGAAGACGTTTCACTTCTCATCCAAGAAACTTCTTCAGAATTTCTTGGATGAAGAAACAGAAAGATAAACCAGAAATTCCAGTTGCCACTTGAAAAAAGCACCTTTGGGACAACCATAACCTGGATGACTAAGAATCTCCATAGTCATCTAACTGTCAGGAAATTTCTCCTTAGTTATAGGTTGGTTCTTTCCTTGATTAGTTTCCTTCCATTGCTTCTGGTCCTGCCCTCAGGTACTTTGGAGAATAGCTTGACCCAGGGGTGGGTTCTAACTTACCTCACCGCCAGTTCGTTTCTTCCCGCTGTGCCTCATGGCCGTGCATGTGCGCGTGCGCATGCATGCGCAGTGCCAAAAATTCCAAATAAAATCCCCCCAAAAAGCTGAAAACAAGATGGTGGTGCATGTGCAGTGCTGGAAACTCAGCTTCTGCGCATGCACAAAAGAAAAAAACCCAGCAAAAATTCAAAAAAAATATCTTCCCCCCAAAATAAAAAAAAGATGGTGGCGTCCACGGACCGGCACCAACCGAATTGGCTCCGTGACGTCACCAGCAGTTTGCTACCTGTTCGGCCAAACCAGTCTGAACTGGGAGGAACCCACCTCTGGCTTGACCCCCTCTTCTTTGTGGCAGATATTGGAACACTGCTATCATGTCAACCCTAGTCCTTCTTTTCATTAAGCTAGACATATCCAATTCCAGCAACTGTTCTTTAGATGTTTTAGCCTCCAGTCCCCTAATCATCTTTGTTGCATTAAGATGTAATGTTGAATTAAGATGAATTAAGATGTAATAATGAATAACTTTTTGCATTCCAGTCTTCCTGTTGTTTATAGGATCTGAATTTGGCAGGAAAATACAAAAAGAAGAAACAGACTGTACTGACTTGCAAATGTGTTTATGTTGGACTATCAAAAGCATAGGCTAGCATTATGACTAATAAGTCATTCCCTGTTTAGTTCTAAGGATAATATTACATATTTTCATTCATAATTTCCTTCTTCTTTTCAGTCACACACATAAAAAATGATTTAAAAATATCCCATGCGTCCTATCTTCCCAAACGAAAAACAATTCCAGTCATAAACAAGGCAAATTAGAACTGTACACTTTGCCTTGATCATCTGTCTCAAATTATTCCATTTGCCTGGGACTCTAGTTGTTCCATGTTTTGGAACATAGCACAAATATTTTGTAGGGTTGTGCAAAGCTTTGAAGGGGTGTTTTATATCTGCATCTTTTGTTTTGTTTCTTCTATGCATTTGACAGAAGGGAAAAAAAGCCTAAGATCATTTCTAACACCCATGTTTGAATTAAACTAAACTGTTTCTCAAATGATTTTTGTGTGTGTAATGTATTGAAAGACTGGAGAAGTTCTCACTCCAGTCCGACCAGGGATTTGCATAGGCATAGCCTGATTGGCTGCCTGCTCGCCAGGCTCCGATTGTCTGCCGGTTTTGCCGGCTCCCTATTTAAATCCCTGCCACAGACCTTGCTTTGCTGAAGTATGTACTGAACGGAATAAAGAGCTGAAGTCACCGCCTCGCCTCTAGCCTCTTTTTGGGGGACTCAACAGTGTGTGTGTGCTTCTTTGTAGGCAATGTCATAAGAGATCTGGTGTTGAAATGGTGTTCCTTAAAAGCCAGAGGGCCTAGGCATGGACCCAGGATGCAAAACAGGTTTAGATGTTGTTTCTATTCCTGGCAATTAGGTAAGACAGGAAGTAGGAGTGGCTACTGGATGATTAAATATACTGTACCTTCTGAATAAGGAATAGTGTGTGGTGCAACGTAGCCTCACTCCCAACCCTGAAGCGAGAAAACGTATGCTTGATGCCTTCAGGCTGTTGCTTCTTTGAGTGATACTGAGAAATATGTCTCTGATTAGGCAAGTGCAGAAAGGTTTCTGGAAAGAAGAAAATGAAACAGACCTGGAATCTCCCTGAGAGGGATAAGATTTCAAAAAGAATGTGCTTTGTCTGCATCTGGATGCAAAAAGACTTAGAACCTTGTTCTCATGGGTATAAAGTGGAATACTTCATACAAAGCAGAATAGTTTGGCAGAATAAATCTCCTTGAACTATTTATTCAGAGCAAGCTCTTTTTACAGGGTTATAATATCTCCTTCTCCTTCTCCTTCTCCTTCTCCTTCTCCTTCTCCTTCTCCTTCTCCTTCTCCTGCTGCTGCTGCAGCTGCAGCTGCTGCTGCTCCTCCTCCTTCTCTTTCCCCTTTTCCTTCTCCCTCTCCTGCTGCTTCTGCTTCTCCTTCTTCTTCTCCGCCTCCTCTTTCTCCTTCTCTTTCTCTTTCTGCTTCTCCTTCTCTTCCTCCATTTCTCTTCCTCTATCCCTGTTCATTTCAGTGTTATAATTTGGAAAACTCATTCAATCTGCATGCTGATGTTTAGTTTTGATGCATGCCCATCAGTTTGCCTTCAGTTTTCTTACTTTGTCATCATTCTTGTGGTTTCCCTCTAAAATGTTTGTCTTTTGTGTCATATCAGCAGATTGCTTGTCCACAGACAAATACAATGTGTTCCACACAGGTTGGGGTGGGTGCTGTAAGCAATGCACATGGTGATGGGTTTTTCTCAACCCTGCAATTATCTGGAATTGTTTCCTTCTAGAAACTGACCTTTTAAAGGACTTGGAGACTGGTATTTAGATATCTGATCTGAGTGAATTCTGTACACACACCCAACAGCCTGGGTAGTGGTATCTGTTTTCAATTTTGTCCGCTATCACACTTGGCAGTTGCCTTAATTTTCTTCATATTGTGACGAGCCTGTATTCTGATCCTGTTAAGAATATAGAACTGAAATCTGATCATTTGGGAAGCATGCAAAGGCCCTGCCTGTTCTGCTCGAGGCGGTTGCAGGGCTGGCGGTTGAGTTCCCCAGGTTGATGGTGCTGGGGGACTTTAATCTGCCATTGCCTGGCGAAGCCTCGGGGGCAGTCCAGGAGTTCATGGCTTCCATGACAACCATGGACCTGACCCAAGTAGTTCAGGGTCCGACTCATGAGGGTGGTCACACGCTTGACCTTGTGTTTCTCTCGGGGCAGTGGAGAGATGATCTGAGGCTGAGGGGTTTAGTCACAGTACCCTTGTCGTGGTCAGAGCATTTCCTTCTGAGGTTGGATTTTATGGCGCCACCCCTCCACCGCAAGGAGGCGGGACCGACGAAGTGGTTCCGCCCCAGGCGCCTAATGGAACCCGACGGATTCCAGAGCGAACTTGGGGAAATACCTGAATCCCTGGTACACAGTTCATCCGAATCTCTGGTCGCCGCCTGGAATCAGGCGGCAGCGGGGGCTCTGGATCAGATTGCGCCTTTGCGACCTCTCCGTGGAAGTGGATCCAGGAGGGCTCCTTGGTTTACTGAGGAACTCCGGGAGATGAAGCACCACAAGAGACGTCTAGAGCGACGATGGAGATCTAGTAAAGCTGAGTCTGACCGGACACTTTTAAGAACTTTCATTAACTTTCATTCACTAAGTCATTTCTTACTTAGTGGTGATAAGGGTGGCAAAATGTTCACATTTTTCCACTCGTATTGCATCCGCTGACTCCAGCCCAGCCACCCTGTTTAGGGTGACCCACACCCTTCTTGCTAAGGAGGAATGCGGAGACCCCTTGCAGGGTAGAGCTGAGGAATTTTCTCGGTTTCTGGCGGATAAAGTCACTCAGATTCGGACAGACCTGGACTCCGATTGGGCAGTACAGGCCGAGATGACTGGGGTAGGTCTTAGTCCGGTTATATGGGATAGGTTTGAACCGGTGACTCCTGAGGATGTGGACAAGGCCATAGGAGCTATGAGCTCCGCCACTTGTTTATTGGACCCGTGGCCTTCCTGGCTGGTTTCGGCCACCAGGGAGGTTTCACGCGGCTGGCTCCAGGCATTGGTCAATGCTTCTCTGAGAGAGGGGTCCGTCCCGCAGCCCTTAAAAGCTGCGGTGGTGAGACCCCTCTTCAGGAAGCCTTCCCTGGACCCGGCGGATTTAAAGAACTTCCGTCCAGTCTCCAACCTTCCCTTCGTGGGGAAGGTTGTTGAGAAAGTGGTGGCACTCCAACTCCTACAACTGTTGGATGACACTGATTTTCTGGATCCCTTTCAATCTGGTTTCAGGCGCGGCTACAGTACGGAAACGGCTTTGGTCACCCTGATGGATGATCTCTGGCGAGCCCGGGATAGGGGTCATTCCTCTATCCTGGTGCTACTTGACCTCTCAGTGGCCTTCGATACCATTGACCATGGTATCCTTCTGCGTCGTCTCGGAGAGGTGGGGGTGGGCGGCAGTGTTTTGCAGTGGTTCTCCTCCTTCCTCTCTGACAGGACGCAGTCGGTATTGACAGGGGGGCAGAGGTCGAGCCCTAGGCCCCTACTATGTGGGGTGCCACAGGGCTTGGTCCTCTCGCCCATCCTGTTTAACATCTACATGAAGCCACTGGGTGAGATCATCCGACGACACGGGGTGAGGTATCAGCAATATGCTGATGATACCCAGTTGTACATCTCCACCCCGTCTCAATTCAGGGAAGCTGTAGACATAATGGGCCACTGCCTGGCCGATGTTAGGGTCTGGATGGGGATGAACCGGCTAAAACTTAACCCTGACAAGACTGAGTGGCTATGGATATTGCCCCCTAAGGACTCGACCAATTGTCCCTCCTTGGTTCTTGGGGGGAGAAATTAGCTCCCTCAGAACGGGTCCGCAATTTGGGTGTCCTCCTAGACCCACAGCTAAAATTGAAACAACATCTTTCAGCTGTGGCTAGGGGGACCTTTGCACAAGTACGTCTTGTGCACCAATTGCGACCCTACTTGGAGAAGGAGGCACTTCTCACAGTCACTCATGCCCTTATCACCTCACGGCTGGATTACTGCAATGCGCTCTACATGGGGCTACCCTTGAAGAGTGTCCGGCGACTGCAATTGGTGCAAAATGCAGCTGCGCGAGCTGTGGTGGGTGCACCCAGATGCACCCACGTAACACCGATCCTCCGCCAGCTGCATTGGCTGCCCATTAGTCTCTGGATCCAATTTAAGGTGTTGGTCGTTACCTTTAAAGCCCTACATGGCTCAGGGCCAGGTTACCTTCGGGACCGCATCCTGCCGTATACCTCCCTATGACCGGTTGGGGCCCACAGAGTCGGCCTCCTCCAGGTCCCGTCGACCAAGCAATGCCGCCTGGCGGGGCCGAGGGGGAGGGCCTTCTCTGTGGGAGCTCCCTCCCTGTGGAACCAGCTTCCCCCGGAGATCAGGACCATCTCCACCCTACTGGCCTTCCGGAAAGCAATAAAAACTTGGCTCTTCCAGCAGGCGGGGTGAAAGTGAGACCAACTAGATAAAATATGGGTCTCCCCCCATGATAGTAATGAGATACTCTTTTAACTTTTGTATTTTTTGTATTTTTAATTATTGTATTTGATATTGTTATATATTTTAAATATTGCATTTTACTCTGTAATGGAATCTAGCATGTTGTGAGCCGCCCAGAGTCCCCAGGGAGTGGGCGGCATAGAAATCCATTAAATTAAATTAAAATTAAATTTAACTCACATTGTTTTCAAATATTTCCTTATAGTCCAAAAGAAATTTATGTTTTTACCAGCAGGTTCAGTTTCTTACCAATATATTGGGAATTCAGATTAAGATTTTATAGCGGAAATGAGTTGAGAAAGTCAAAATAATGGATATATTGCAGGGAAATACACAGAATAAAGAGGTAAAAGACAGTTGTAGCTTTGACAGTTATTCACAGTTATACACTGACAGCTATTCACTCCATATTTGCATCTTGAAAATGGGTGATTTTTGGAATGTCTAGTAGAAACTGAGCAATCTAGGATCTTATCAGATCAAGTTGCTTCTACGTTTGACCAAGTGCCAGATGGTTTCAGAATTTAAGTAAATACGATGTAGATAGATCACAATCTTATTACGTGTGGACTAATTTGTGGTAGACAGGACACTCTGAGTGGTGTGTGAGCACCACTTGTAGAATCTGGTACTTTTCACATTTGTGAAGACTACAATTCCTCAAATTCTTGGACCAGAATTTTATTGAAACTCTCCACATATATCTTGCCTTTCTCATGAATCAAAGTCCCGAATTCCCCTATTTTGCAGATGCTGGCTAAGATCAAAGCATGGGAAACATATTGACTAGGATTTTTGTGGTAATTGGGAAGGGAGCATTTCACTAGACTATTGCTTCATGCAGGAAAATTAGTATCACAGCTTGAGGTTTCAGTGGTACAGATTGTTACCAGCCTAAATGGTACGTTTCTTACTGACCTTACAGAGATGTAAGGCATCTTCAGATTATTATTATTTTTGTTCTTCATGCTAAGCTACCCTCCCAGAAATGGTGATGGTGGGTCTTATTGCCCAAAATAGGTCAGAATGAACATAGTGAATTGCTTTTTATATTGTTTCTATATAGCAATAGCAATAGCACATAGACGTATACCATATTTTTCGGAGTATAAGACGCACCTTTTTACCCCCCAAAAGAGGGTGAAAATTTGGGTGCGTCTTATACACTGAATGCAGCCCCATCCACCCATCCACCCCCACCCTTTGGCCTCTGTCTTCCAGCAATTTACCTGCTTGCAGGAAAGAGGGAAAAGCCTGTAAAGCCAAGCAAGTCAGTAGCAGTTTCCTGATCTACAGCTGATTAGGTTTGCCAGTGGAAAAATGAAAGTGAAACTAACTGCAAAGAGGCAAATAGCTGGGAGAGACACGTAGGTTTTTATTTTTGCTGAACTGGCTGCAAAGGGGTAAGTGAATGACTATAAATGTCTGTAGAGTGTTCAAATTATTAGACTTATTTTTTAAAGACTGCTTTATTATTGTTCTAGAGCCAGGGGTGTCCAACCTTGACAATTTTAAGACTTGTGAACTTTAACTCCTAGAATTCCACAGCCAGCTTTGTTAGCTTTGCTGGCTGTGGAATTCTGGGAGTTGAAGTCCACAAGTCTTAAAGTTGCCAAGGTTGGTGATCCCTGTAAATCTAGACAACTGAACAAAATAAAGAAGCTTTTTAAAATAAATGCTTGCTCTGAAGAGGCCCAGTGCTATTGTATCTTCTTTTAAATAATAGAGAATAATGTATACTTCCAGAAATTTTAATTAATTTTAACAGCTCTGTACAAGTATAGTCTGAAATGTAACAGTGTCTTGTTTAGTATTAGAGTTTAGTTACCTTGGAGTAGATCTATTTAAATAATTGGGAAGAGTTAGTGTGACTACATTTAATAAAACTTTCTGGCATAATGTACATTTCTCCAATTCTTTGCTATTTCTATGGGTCAGGCACACATGCACAGAAAGCAGTGTATATCATCTGTGCTGTTTGCTGTTTGCTGTTTGGCAAATTGCTTGGAGGCAGAGGTCTTTTTTCCTTGTTTTCCTCCCCCAAAACTAAGGGGCGTCTTATACTTTGGTGCGTCTTATACTCCGAAAAATACGGTATATTGCTTTATAGTGCTTTACAGCCTTCTCTAAGCGGTTTACAGAGTCAGCATCTTGCTCCCAACAATTTGGGTCCTCATCTTACCCACCTCAGAGGGATGGAAGGCTGAGTCAACCTTGGGCCTGGTGAGATTTGAACTGCCAAATTACAGGCAGCCAGCAGGCAGCAGAAGTAGCCTGCAGTACTGCACTCTAACCACTGCGCCACCGTGGCTCATATATTCTTGATTAATCACTTTCCTTCTAGTTGTTATCTAGTAGGAATAACAACATTGAGTCTTTCCCCACCTGATGAAGAAACTTCCTGGAAGGAGAGAACAATTTTGAAAAAGAAAAGCAATCTGTAGGTGAAAGAGCTGAATGATCTTTTTCCTTAACTCTGGTCAGAGGAATATGAATGTGGTTGCATTAGAAAAAACAGTGGAGAACTTAAATGACTTCCACTATGTGCCTTGCTTCAAGTTTCTGCCCTGAGGATCAGAATATTTTGTTGAATAAATCATGCAATATTAATCAATCAATCAGCTAGCTTACATTCTACTCTACCCCACCTGACCCATCCATTTACTTTTATTTTTCTGTACATTTTAATGATCTATTCCACTTAAACATCCATGCTAATCTGAGCCTCTTCCAAGGTCCCAGTTCTTGGCCCGCCCTTATTCCACCCACGAACAGATGGATATTTATCTGATGTATAAGTTGGCAGCTCTCTGTTCTTCCTATAATCATAACAAGTGTGCTGTATTTTGATTGTAAATATGTACTACAGACCGATAGGCATCTGCTAGAAGCCACCATGTTGCCACACTTGTCATGATATCAGCAGGCAAAAGTTGCAAATGATGTAATTTACATCAGTCATGTCACAATGCAAATGATATACAATGTGAGAGCCAGTTTGCTCTAGTGATTGAGGCGCCAGGCTGGAAAGCCGGAGATTCTGAATTTTAATTCCACCTTATCCATGAAATCCAGCTGGGTGGCCTCCCCCCCCCCATCCCAACTCACCTCTCCACGTTGTTGTGGGGAAAATAGAAAGAGGAAGATCTCTTGGATTTGTGTGCCGCCTTGAGTTATTTGTAAAAATAATAAAAGTGGACTGTAAGATAGATAGATATATAGATAGATAGATGGATGGATGGATGGATGGATGGATGGATGGATGGATGGATGGATGGATGGATGGATAGATAGATAGATAGATAGATAGATAGATAGATAGATAGATAGATAGATAGATAGATAGATAGATAGATAGATAGATAGATAGATAGATAGATAGATAGATAGATAGATAGATAGATATCACCTGGGCCTCAGAATGCCCAAGGGGAGAATTTGTGACATCCTCTGGCCCCTATGCTTTAAATGCTAATTTTTAATGTTAATATTTAATATTTTAATGTTTTACTTTGTTGTTTTTACTCTGTTGTAAGCCATTTGGAGTCACCTCTGGGTGGGATGGGCAGCGAATGAATAAATGAATAAATGAATTTATGAATGAATGAATGAATGAATGAATAATGTCAACCAACATTAATTTTTAACCTTGAAACTTTCCTAAAACTAATCTTTATTAACTGTCTAGGGAACTATCCAAAGACCACAGACTTAGACATTTTCTAGGACCAAGGAATATAAAAAGCACATGTGTTTGCTCCTCGCATAAACGAAAGAAAATGCCTTCGTAAGTGAATAGAATTCCTAAAACCCATACAGTCTGCTTTTGCCACTGCTTTATATTAGCCAAGGCTTTACTTTTAATAGATATACTGTTTTGGAGTTGGGTAGTTTTAAAAAGCTCAGGAGCACTGATTTGAAATTACTGCAGTCTTTGGGGATGAAATTACTGCTATTAAAAACAAATCACATATTCATTTGAATTTCTAGCAGAACGTCTTCTACCATTTGTTGGTTTTAGCTGGTTTCTGTTTTGTCTTGATCACCCTTCCTCAATCTGACAGTCTCCGTGGAATACTAACTCTGGAAGTTGCAATTTCCAAGCAATCTCCGGGGAAGATTGTTTCTGTAAATGAATCCTAATTGAATAGATTTATGGGCATCTGCCCTGCATCTAATATTCTCCTATTAATTTATCCGCCTACCTTCCATTATCCATTTGTATTCCATGTTTCCACTTTTACAGACCAACAGGCTAACTTACCAAAAATATAAACTATCTCCAGTTTCAAACCTCTTCTTTGAACCACCACTAAAATCAACCCCTGAACAGATTTGTGATTACTGTATTCTTTTTCAAATCCAGATTTCTAGCCTTGTAACAACTTCCCATAGTTCAAAGCATACAGTAATCAGTTTCTCTGTTCCCAAAGAAATAGTTATAAAATAATTCACCAGAAAAATTACGGTCATAAGCCCTATCCTCTCCCATGGTCACAGTAATGGATCTGTACCAGTGGTGGGTTGCTATCGGTTCACCCGATTGGGCGAACCAGTAGCGGTGGCAGCGGGAGGCTCCGCCTACCCGCCCGGACATCTCTGTGCATGTGCAGAAGCTTCCGCGCATGCGCACGCGGGCTCCCAATAGCGAACCAGTAGCGAAGATAATTGAAACCCACTACTGATCTGTACCCCCAAAAAAGTCACAACTATCCCTATTCTTAATGGATCCCTTTTTATCATCCTTGCTTCCCCCCCCTCCCGAATGATTGTCAAACTCTAAATGCTACCCATACAGCTTGGAAGGAGTCATAGGCTACCTACATTACACATATGAATATAGGTGTGGTTTTATAACTGGAGACAGTGGAAAATCCACCAGCAAATTTTTAGTCTCTTCTGTGATTTGTGACAATATTTTCAGCCTGGGCACCGAAGCTAAACATTGTCAGACGTCAAGAGGGTTTTATTATAATTTTGGTTGCACAATCAGCCAGATGTTTAGACTGGATTTGGCATTCTTATCCATCGATTGACTCCTTCCTAAGAACCTGATACAGGTAGTCCTTGACTTACGTCCATAACCGATGCCAACATTTCTGTTGCTAAGTGAAACATGTTAAAGTAAATTTTACCCCATTTAGCGACCTTTCTTGCCACAGTTGTTAAGTGAATCGCTTAACATTATAACAAGGTTGTTAAGTGAATCTGGATTCCCCATTGATTTTGCTTGTAAGAACATCACAAAAGGTGATCACATGATCCTGGGATACCACAACTGTCATAACTATGAATCAGTTGCTTTTTGGTTTAATTTTATTTAATATATAAAATACAAAGAAAATAGAAGTAGGAAATTAAGGGAGGGAAAAGGAGAGGGGAAAAGAAGGTGCGAGGTACAAGGAAAAAAAAGGAGTTGACTTCTGATTCTTTTTAGCACAGTACAAGATAAAAACACTCCAGCCTCAACTTTTTGCTTTTACATATTAATATTACATATTAATAGCCATTTCTATAACAACAAATCTATCTAATCAATAAAACCAAAGTCAAAGTTTCATTTCCCCCCTGCATCACAAGCACAAAATCCAGAAGTGGTATCTAAATAAAAAACATACTCAAATATATTCTCCTCTATGAATAGAATGATCAATTTAACCATTCCTGTTTTATCTTCCGTGCTGTGGAAATAGTATGTGTTTCTATTTGCTCCTAATAACCTTTGTAAACTCTCACTGTTTTCATTAACAAAGTTAACTATACCCTTTCAAATTCTTTGACCTTATTGGGAAAAATACTTTTTTTTCTTTTGCACCCTTTAAAAAAATAAATAAATGCTAAACTTTCTTTAAACCCTTTTTGAGAATCAAAACTTTCTAATACATCTTTTTCATTAACTTCTTAAAATACAAGCTTTGAACTTCAGTATTAAATTTAGCTCCCATCCTACAAACTATCCTTATAGAATAATGTCCCACCCCCTTTTATAAAAATTCTTTTTAAAGTACAAAGTTTTCTTTAAACCGGTACATCATTTTCTTTAACTTTCTCTTAACACAGGTACTCTCAAATACATACTTGCATTCTTTAAAAGTTACTTAATAACTATGAATCAGTTGCCAAGCATCCGAATTTTGATCATGTGACAATGGGAGTGCTGCCACAGTCATAAGTGTGAAAAACGGTCATAAGTCACTTTTTTCAGTGTTGTTGTAACTTTGGTCACTAAATGTTGTAAGTCACAAACTACGGTCCCTGTATAGGCAGACGTTGTTTGATGATGTTAAAGATAGTGTTATCATTGTATCACTTGGAGCCAAGGTGGCGCAGTGGTTAAAAGCAGCACTGCAACCTACTTCAGCTGGCTGCTAGTTCAGCAGGTCAGTGGTTCAAATCTCACCGGCTCAAGGTTGACTCATCCTTCTGAGGTCGGTAAAATGAGGACCCAGATTGTTGGGGGCAATATGCTGAATTCTGTAAACCGCTTAGAGAGGGCTGTAAAGCACTATGAAGCGGTATATAAGTCTAAGTGCTATTGCTACTTTTTTTTTTTAACTTATCTGCAACTTAGGGTGAAAAGTTAAGTAATCTTATGTTGGTAATATTGACACCTCAGATTGCAATTAATACTGATATAGCAATAGCACTTAGATTTATATACCGCTCTACAGTGCTTTACAGCTCTCTCTAAGCAGTTTTACAGAGTCAGTGTCTAGCCCAACAATCTGGGTCCTCATTTTACCCACCTCGGAAGGATAGAAGGCTGACTCAACCTTGAGCCTGGTGAGATTCGATCTGCCAAATTGCAGGCAGCTGGCAGTTAGCAGAAGTAGCCTGCAGTCCTGCACTCTAGCCACTGCACCACCATGGCTCTTATATAATTTTTACTTTTTTTTCTTTTATTTTCAGTACTTTTAAGTTTCTCAATAATGGAATGTTAATAATTTGTAATCATATGATATAAAGTTTACTGCATTGAAATAATAAAATAATACAATGTATCAAGATTTATAACATGACGCCAAAAGGAAAAAAAGAAGGTAAATATTGATTCAGTTGGTGTAGCTTTAGTTTCTCCCTCTGCATTTCTATTTTTATCAATTTGGCTTTAATCTTAGAAGCAAACTCTCTTTGTTCCAATGAATTCATGGTTTATGAAAAGGCAATTTAGTGATGCCTAGGGCTAATATATTTCCTGTACTGTTCCTTCCTCCTTCATGAGTGACGATAAGGAGTTTTAACACTTCTTTTTAGACTTTCAAAGTGTAAAAATATGTCAACCTAATCTATTCTTAGTTTCCTTTCCCCACATGTGAAAAAGGTAAGGTGAGAGGAACTATGTCTCATGTTTAGTTCATGGTCTTGTGTTCCTGTAATGGAAACTAATGATGACACAGTACAGTTATTGCTTTTGCAGTTATTTAGATGAGATGAGATGAGATAAGATAAGATAACTTTTATTGTCATTTTTCTTTTTTACTGCAAGCACACTGGCCCATATTAAAAATGAAATTCTGTTGCCTGCTCTTCAAGAGAAAGTGTATATCTACCCAAACACAAACATAAAATATACACCAGAGGTGGATTCCTCCCAGTTCGGACCGGTTCTCCCAAACTGGTAGCAACCTGCTGGTGACATCACGATGATGTCACGGAACCTTTTCTCCAAGGCACCTGGGGGTAGAACAAGAAGCAATGGGTTGAAACTAAACAAGGAGAGAAGCAACTTAGAACTAAGGAGAAATTTCCTGACAGTTAGAACAATTAATCAGTGGAACAGCTTACCTCCAGAAGTTGTGAATGCTCCAACACTAGACATTTTTAAGAAGATGTTGGATAACCATCTGTCTGAAGTAGTGTAGGGTTTCCTGTGTAAGCAGGGGGTTGGACTAGAAGACCTCCAAGGTCCCTTCCAACTCTGTTATTATTATTATTATTATAACCGGTTTGGTTGGTGCTGGTCCGTGGGCGCTGCCATCTTTAATTTTTTTTTTTTTTAAATTTGCATTTTTAAAAAAAAATTAATTTTTTTTTCTCCTAAGCATGTGCAGAAGCCGAGTTTCCGGCACTGTGCATGCGGTCGCCATCTTGTTTTCGGCTTCTTTTTATTTTTATTTTTATTTTTTATTTTATTTATTTTATTTTAATTATTTTTTTTCTTCTGAGCATGTGCAGAAGCTGAGTTTCCAGCACTGTGCATGTGGTCGCCATCTTGTTTTTGGCTTCCTTTATTATTATTATTTTTTAATTATTTTTATTTTTATTTTTTTTATTTTTTTTTATTTTTATTATTTTTATTTTTATTTTTTATTTTTATTTTTTATTTTTATTTTTATTATTTTTTATTTTTATTTTTATTTTTATTTTTATTTTTATTTTTATTTTTATTATTATTATTATTATTATTATTATTATTATTATTATTATTATTATTATTATTATTATTATTATTATTAATATTAATATTAATATTAATATTAATATTAATATTAATATTAATATTAATATTAATATTAATATTAATATTAATATTAATATTAATATTAATATTAATATTAATATTAATATTAATATTAATATTATTATTTGAATTTTTAAAATTATTTTTTCCTTCTGAGCATGTGCAGAAGCCGAGTTTCTGGCACTGTACATGTGGTCGCCATCTTGTTTTTGGCTTTTTTAAAAAAAAATTGGATTTTTCGGCACTGCGAGGCACGGCAACGCGGCGTGGGAGGAAGCGAACTGGCAGCGAGGTAAGTTAGAACCCACCCCTGATATACGCATGCAGTATACATACATAAATATATATCTTCACACATACACACCCACCCACACACACACACTGGCACGGTGTGATTTATTGTCAGTTGTATGTATATGCAGGGAGCTGCATCCCTATCTGCGGTGCCTCTGAAGTGAAAATGGAGTTCGGGAGGGCCGCCCGCGGCACTCGTGAGCTCCATTTTCCCCGGCAGAGGGTTGCAAGAGGCCATCGCAGCTGAAAATGGAGCTCGCATGGGCTACGTGCGGCCCTCCCGGGCTCTGTTTTCGCTGGCAGAGAGTTGCAGGAGGCCGTCGCAGTCGGAAACAGAGCTCGGGAGCCTGTTTTTGCTGGCACAGTGCTCAGGCCACCAAAGGCACCCCCAATATGAGTGATGTCAAGCTGGCCACGCCCATCCTGGCCGTGCCCACCCCAGCCCCCCAAGGTCAAACAAAATCCTGATGCGGCCCTCAATGAAATCAAGTTTGACACACCTGGTTTATAAGACCAAAATATTTTGGGTCCATAGATATAACAGGATGAAATTCCTGCCTTGGAAGCCAGTTTAGAACAGTTTCTAGGGCAGTGGATTTGAAAATAGCCATGCTTGGTAGTATTTATTTGTTGAGGTTATTTCAGAATGCAGTAAGGAAATAATGAGATAATAACATACTTGAATTCCATGTTGGTCCTTTGGGTAGGGCTGCAGAAATATAAATACACAAGATTACAGCACTTCTAAAATGCATACACCCTTAAGCCACTGGGCTTTCTTCATTGTCTCATTTGGAAAACTGTTTGTGAAACAATTTATGAAGGAATTGATGACTGATTAAGGGAGAGGTCTCTTACAGCTTGAAATAAATATGTCCAGTGGGAAAGGGTGAGATGCAGGTGTGGGTTCCTCCTGGTTCGGACTGGATCGCCCGAACCGGTAGCGACCCGCTGGTGACGTCACTGAACTGGATCTGCTAGTGCCGGTCCATGGGTGCCGTCATCTTTTTTGGGGGGATTTTTTGTGAATTTTTTACTGTTTTGAAGGTTTTTGCTGTTTTGCTGTTTATAAAAGGGACCTCCCGCTTGCCCCCGGGTTTAAACTGACCTTTATTCCTTCGCTCGAAGCACAGCTGATCAGCTCCTCAGCTGTGTTTCGGGCCAATTCCAGCTACTGAGCATGCGCGGAAGCCAAATTGCATGAGGCAATGCGCGCAAAACATCACGATGCAAACCGGTGGCGAAGGTAAGTGGAACCCACCCCTGGTGAGATGACAGAAGCAGCTGTCTAGAAGATGACTTCAACCAGGACACAAGAGGTCTTAACTGAATTCATGTTTACATTTAAACAGCTAGTAATCAGCTTACTTCAGGCTTAGGTGAAATAAGGCTTGTGGCCATCTATATTTCTACACAGGCACCAGCTGGACTTCCTGCTCTCAAATCCAGCCCTTCAGAAGATGGGAGCTCACTTCATTGTAGATAGTGAGGTCTTCTGCAACTTTTCAATTTTCAATTTAGACAGGAAGTTCAATTCCACACTATTAGGGTTGTGTGAGAAATGTCATTGGTGTTTTATAAATGTCCATCTTTGAATAATTAAAAGGGATCTTGAACACCATATTTCATTCAATTTGCAAAGCATACAAGTAGCTATAAACTACTACAAAGCAAACTACAGGGAATAAGTTACTGCAAAATGATTCTGAAATTGATTTCTATCCTGTAAGATATTTCAAGTAAAATAGTAAAGGCAACCTTTTTGCCCTTTGGAATCACATTATGATTAGTCACACAGTCAGCCAGATGTTTAGACTGGATTTGGCATTTTTATCATCCAAAGACCCGGGATGGGCAAATGTTGTCATTTGATGGTGTTACAGCTATTGTTCCAAGTAAAGCTGTCTTCTGCAATTGACTCGTGATGATTTTGCAATGTCCAAATGGTGCTCCAGATGTTTTGGGCTTATTACTATTGATATTATCCTTGTTTTCTTTTGCCACACTCATTGTATTTCTACTTGCAGGTCTTTGTGTGATTTTTTTTTCCAGTTCTTACACTTTTATTCAGCTGTCTCCAGATAGCCTAATGTCCATTATCCAGACATTTTTGCTTTCTTATCAACAATTGTTAAGTTTGGGGTGCTATGTGGCCAATGATGATCTGTCTGAGTGCTAAAGTCCCAGAGCACTTGAGTTTCTTTGTTTTCTACTATTTTGTCTGTTTTGTGGTTCCACCAGCGCTTCTTTGTAGGAAATGGTATTTCTTGCTGATAGTCTAATGCACCATTGTTGCTACTTTGTCATGCCGTAGTTTGTAGTCAGTCTGTGCAATCCTCTTACAGCAGCTAATTAGCTGGTCTACTGTTTTTTCAGCTTCTTTACAGAGGAAGTGTTTGCTGTCTGCTGTCTTTGCGAGTATAATCTGTTCCCAATGTGAAGTCACAGCTGCCACTTCTTTAGCTGGTATTGGCCTTCATGAGAAAAGTTCTTCTCCAAAAGTTGTAATGTATTGGCATAGTATATGTGTGGAGTGTGGCCTTTGCAATTGACAGATGGTAATCTGGTCAATGTGCAGATATTCTAAGTGTTGTCCAATAATTTTTTGGTACGGCTCAGTATGCCAGTAACCACTGGGACCACCATGGGCAGTTTATGCTGTAATCTTTCCATTTCAGTTTTGAGATCTTGGTACTTTGTGATTGCCTCTATTTCTTTGTCATCTTTTTCAGTAGTTTCCAACCTTTCTGGCTTTGTGAACTGGTGGTAGGGTTGGAGAGAGGGGATGGTCCAATGCAGTGGGCAAGTGCGTGCATACGTACAACTCCATTTGTGCAAGAGGAGGGCCCGCCTGCCGACCACTTGCACAAATGGAGCTGCACATGCACGTTTGCTTGGCCTCTCATTGCACATGCATGTGGAGCTATGCGCATGAGCGCATTTGCCTGCCACTTCCATGGCCTGGTTCTGAATGGGCCACAGCCTGGTAGTGGGCTGAAGCCCAGGGGTTGGGGACCCTTGGTCAATTTTACTATCTCCTGATATTGCCACATAAATTATCCACACTTTCTTCTTTTCAACCAGTTATGTCTGGTGTGCTTTGAGCCAAGGCTTTTATCAGTCTGTATTTGGAAATGACACAGTATTTTAACCTGGCTCATTTTCAACTACTTTTTCAACTCTTAACTTCCCATCAATCTTTCATTGTTGGTACATGATAATTTTGACAGATGTTGCACTGAATCATTTTGGCAATTGTGATACGTCATTGTTTATAATCAGTTTGTGCATTTTTCTAGCAGAGTATATGATCTCTCATAATCAACCTCAAACATTATCATGATCATCTTGGAGAGGGCATGGAGGATAGCCAAATGGGCCAGACCAACATTTTAGAGCTGTTTTGAGAGAAAGCTGGGCTTCTGTGGGCTCAAGCAGAAACTATTTTCAATGTTATTTTTACGGCTCCCTCTAGTAAAACTAATACCACTAATAATTGGCCTTTTGTTCCCAAATTTGTCAACTTATTTTTGAGTCTTTAGGACAGTTATAAGCATTTATATGCTCTTTTTAGACCCATTTGCAGGCAAACAGGGATTCTTACTCCATTCTTTTATGCAACAAGAGTCTGAAACTTTCCCCCAAAATATATAATTCTGAAGCATGTTGTAGTGGTGCTGGCAGTGACAAAATTCACACTAACTCCAATGACCCAGTATATAAAAACAGTCGGGGGGGGGGACAATGGAATTTTGAAAGGAAATAGTGTCCCAGGAAGACTGTTTGAAAAATGCAGTTATATTTTTGAAATAGAATTTGAGTTGGTGGATGGATTGCCCCTGTGACTATGTAGGACAAATGGGGAGGAAACTAACCACCAGATTGGAAGGACACAAGCAAGTGATCAGACGAGAAGACCCGAACTCATTGGTAGCCTCATATTGCAATGAACAAGGACACACATTTAATTTTGCAGCTACTAAGATTGTTGGATGAGCAGGAACAAAAACAGCCAGGGAAGTGATTGAAGCCCAGGAAATAGGCCCCTTGTCAGTTAACAGGAGTGCTGAATTACCACCAGCCTATCAAATACTTAGGAGCCAAGGGCTTGGCAGCACAATGAAATGATAGCCAATCGCCAGCCATCAACACACCAATCAGCCAATAAAAAGGCACCACATAAACACGACTCACAGAACAGCCCAAAGCACGTATTCCAATAGAGAAATTCCCCGAGGATGGGCTCCAGCCCAAAACCTTGGAAGAGTAAATCTCTGGTCCCACCCAAATTCGATTTTGCATCATTATCCTGGGACACGTATATTTGCCTTCACTTATGTTTCCATTTAGAGAATGAAACAATAAAATGTTTGTATAAGTCTGCCCTTAAGTCAGATCCCTATAAAAGGAATATAACAAACAACTAGTGTACTAACGTTATCCCAAGTCGTGATTATATTTTCACCAGTTTCTATCTTGGGAGGAAAATGATTTCTTTATTCTAAACACTGGAGTTTTATTTATTTAAAAATAGTGCAGTAAAGCTCATCACACAAGCAGCAGACAACAGCCACAGTGATACCCAAACTGGCTTTTGCTGCCAGTTAAAAGTAGATGTCTACCGTATAGCCTCCAGGTATTAGGCAGGTGTGTGTGTGTTTGTGTGTGTGTGCACGCACATCTGTACAAATTGCACCATTCATGCAAACTCAAACACAGGTAAGTGTGGAATTTATAATTGTATAAATTATACGTATAACTGTACATTGAAATAGTGCATTGTGCCAGCTTCTCTGCTCTGACTTTCGTTGGCATAAGAAGGGGGGGTTGTCACAGGATGTTTCACTGCCCTGCATGAAGTATGTTTTATATGTCTTGACAGTCAAATCTAGCCCTAGGTTCGTGGCCCAGCATGCATAGATTCCAATGAAGTAGATCCAGGATGTTCCAGGACGAACACTTTATTGCAATTTGTTCAGAACGTTCTGATAAAAAGACATCTCATTCAAAGACGGAACCCGTTTACATTCTCTATTATAGTTAATACATCAAAAGAAAAGTTGATTGGACAGGACAAAAACATCTTCCCCTTTGCATAGGAAATCAGTTACAAGAAGTTAAACATGTTACATACAATACCACATATGTTCATTTCAGTGAGCTCTGAAGAACTTATGGGCGTAAAACTTAGGATGTTAATAAGAAAAAAAAGTCATAAGATTACTTAAGAGTCCACCAAGAGACAAACCAGATGTCAGTTAACACTAAAAACAAACTACAGATATGTTAAGACGTACATGCTCCTATGCTATCCTAACCTGGAGACCAAAGACAGATTTATCTTGTAGTTTAGGACTGTTAGAAAGTTTCAATCAGTCCAGTAACAGAGTAAAAAGCTTTCTACAGCTCAGTCTGCAATGGTATGATTAACATCATTTAAAAGAGAGAAAAATAAATCAGATTAAAATATTAAAAATTTATGTAAGCAAGTATGACAATACAGTACTACAAAGTCCTTGTTGTTGGTGCAACAAGGTCCATGTTGTGTGGCCTCCAGTTTTAAGAGGGTTTCTGATATTAAGCTCTAATTCACTTTTGGCTGATGGCATTAATGTCCTTTAAATATTGTGTCAAATTAATCTTTTGGGTTTTGTTGTTTGAGATAGCTTTATCATGGACACAATTTAATATATTTGATCAGTGACATTGCTGGTGGGCAGAGGTTGCCATAACAAGGAAAGTGGGGTGATTAGGACAGATATTTGCCTCTGGGTATCATGAAAACATATCAAATCCTCATCATTTTATATTGTTCGATTGTGATTTTAAGGACAGATTAAAACAAAAGCAATTGACACTTATAGTATTTTCTGGGTCTTGAATTATGTCTCTTGATTCTTGTTAGGAAAGGTGGAGGAAATATAATTTGTTGCTTTGACTGAGGTAGTCAGGTAGTCGGAAGCCGAGGGGGCGCAGCAGTTAGAGTGCAGTACTGCAGGCCACTTTAGCTGACTGTGATCCGCAGGTCAGCTTTTCAAATCTCACCGGCTCAGGGTTGACTCAGCCTTCCATCCTTCCGAGGTAGGTAAAATGAGGACCCAGATTGTTGGGGGCAATATAAATATACATTGCTTACTGGTGTAAACCGCTTAGAGAGTGCTTGCACTGTGAGGCGGTATATAAGCCTCACAAACAAACAAACAAACAAACAAACAAACAAACAAACAAACAAACAAACGTCTCAGACACTGTCCTGCTGGTAGGAAAAGAGAAAATTGAAAACATCTAATATGTAACATATTAGCAAGGAGACTTTTACTTTTCAATTTTTGCAAAATTGGCCTCAGAACCTAATAAGTATCAGAGTTGTGCATTTTGGCAGGAGTGCCTTTAAATGCTCTCCACTAACTTTAACTCATTGATACCAGGTTTTGGGAAGAGTTGCCCTACCAAGAAGCTCATTTGCACATCACATTTGGTCCAGTGAGAAGATGTCTTCCCACTAATTTAGAACACCAACATACAGTGTGTCATCTTCAACTTTCTTCAAAGTTGCACCACTCAGAGGTGGGATTCAGCAGGTTCTGACCAGTTCTGGAGAACCAGTAGCAGAAATTTTGAGTAGTTCGGAGAACCGGTAAATACCACCTCTGACTGGCCCCACCCCCATCTATTCTCTGCCTCCCGAGTCCCAGCTGATCGGGAGGAAATGGGGATTTTGCAGTGGGGAGGGAATGGAGATTTTACAGTATCCTTCCCCTGCTACGCCCACCAAGCCAAGCCAAGCCAAGCCAAGCCAAGCCATGCCCACCAAGCCACGCCCACTGAACCGGTAGTAAAAAAAATCTTGAATCCCACCATTGCACCACTTGTGTCAGGATCTCATTACACAGATTTTGTCATTTTGATGAAATGGTGGTTAGAATTGGATTTCTCTGCATGTGGCACTGCAGGGGGGAATCCCTGGAAGATGGAAAAGTAGATAATTAACTAGAGTCCAATTTCTGAAGAATATTTGTAGCCAGGGGTGAAATCCTCCCGGTTCGCTCTTACCTGTTGGACGCCGCACAGCCGAACAACCTGGTGGCGTTCGCGGCGCGGGGCTTCCCCCACCCGCTTCCCTGTTCTTTTGCCCTCTGCGCATGCGCAAAGCGTTCTGCTTGCACAGAGGGCAAAAGAACGCAAATGCTGGCGTCCAGGTGGGCGGGGGAAGCGGGTGGGGGAAGCCCCGCGCCACGAACGCCACCAGGTTGTTCGGCTGTGAGGCGACCAACCACCAGGTTGTTCGGCTGTGCGGCGACCAACAGATAAGAGCAAACCGGGAGGATTTCACCCATGTCACAGGTTTGAAATGAGGAATCCTTAGTGCTCTCTGAGCTTGCTTGTTTTCTTGCAGACATTTCATTAACCAAACTAGGTAACATCAACTGATGATTCTACCTAGTTTGAGTAATGAAATATCTGCAAGAGAAAAGCCAAACTCAGAGAGCACCAAGGAACCCTCAGTCCAATTTCTGTTAAATGAAAAATTACCACAACATGTTTTACCACATATGTATTTACTCACATATGTGTGAGAAGCCCCCCCCACTCTTAGAAGAATGAAATGTTTTGGGAAATATTAAAGGGGCAGAATATTATATTTCCCTAAAGGAGAAATGGAGAAACATGTTTTTAGAAGCAGGAAGCTGCCCCCAAGTATTTCTTAATAGCCGACAGCAGATACCAACACTTAAATGATAAAGAGCTTACTGAAAGAGGAAGACAAGTATCTAGATAGCTCTAGTCATAAGCAAAGCAAATACTGCAGGCAGAAATCTATTCAAGACAGGATATTTTGAAACTCCCTGCAGCAAAGTCTGAACAAAGGCAGAATGGTAGGATTAGAAGCAGCCCCTCACCCAAGATCCAAGACAGGATGAAAGCCATTAAGCGACAATAGGAATTGCCCAACACCCTTTCAGAACACAAGCCCCTTCATTGCATGACCCTCAGAGCAGTCCAAACTTCACCTGGGAACTCAGATAAACAATAAGCCAGAGGTTGACCAGATTAGCTCAGACGTAAACACCTAGGATTTGCATTTCCTCTTTTGCCTATAGAGCCAGCTATGACCCCTACATGACCCTCATAGGAATCTGACAACAGCCAATAGAATATTAAAGGCCATGTTCTTGCACAGGAACAGGAAGCTCAAATACAAAGCCCAAAGAAGATATAAAAACCCACCCACTCTCAACTCCATTTTGTCAGCTGTCCAGAATCACATGTGGTTCTGCTTCATCATTAAACCATCTTTCCAATCAGCCTCTATGTTTCTGGTGTCTTTCTCTCAGCATGGAACTGAACCAGATGGATATTTCTTCCAACAACAGAATGCAAACATTCAGTCCTAGTTTCAATCTAAACAGGAGTATGAGAACTTCGCAAAGCGAAATTGAGACTTTGGATAATAAATGCATGATTTATCAAGAAGGGTAGTGTGTTCTGTCTCAATTAATGTTTATTTCAGTGCTTTCCCAACGCTTAGATTTCCACCAGACAGTGTGTGTGGTGCAATGACCCATTTTCAGCAATAAGATAAACAATAAAATGCTTTGCAGTAATTGCATATTTCCAGAATTTTTCCTGGGAATTTAGTAAAAAAAAAATCCAATTTATCCATACAGTCCGTTAGAAATGTTAACTAGGGCAAATCGATTCCTGGTTTTCCATCTGACTTTGAGAGCTTAAAAAATAAATAGAGAACCATAGAAAGCCAAGACTGTGTAACAAACAGATGTTATTCATTAAATGACATGGAAAACACTGTGGCGTATGCATAACCCCTCAAGTGTAATTGCTATCGCTATGGTACTTTGAAGGCAAAAAAAGGGCAAAACTTTATGCCTATGCCGTTGCAGCAAAACATATGGAAGCATACTAAACAGTAATGTGTCATGTTTAAAAGTGAATTTTAAACTGGTTCTATGTAGGAATGCCTGGTGGGTTTTTTTTAATTACCAAAGATAATTGCTCCATAGTGACCAGATGTTAGTAAAGCTAGTATAATGTGGTTGATTATCATACTCCATGTACAGATTTGTAATTATAGGACAATAGGAAAGACAGTTTTTAATTGGTCTCATAATCTTCCTATCTCTTTATCTATTTTATATAAAATTCGTCTAATCCTGTGTCTAAAACTTGTTAACAGCAGGCAACAATATTCAATATGTACCCCATCCCAGGAAGCATTTTTCTTAAGTACTGTAGCTATCTTGAGTCATATTGGATAATAATCCTCTTTTGTTTACCACCTTTGAAAGTTGCTCCTTCCATTTAGCTATGAGTGAAACTGGTCATATTTATTACAACTATGAAACACTAAAACCCAAATCTTGTCTGACCATCCCAGTGTTATTTTAAGGGAAGGAGGGGTGAAGATCAGATCTCAACCAAACACTTTTGCCCTAAAATGCAACATCAAATTAAAAATATATCTACATTGTTCTTCTGAGCCGCGGTGGCGCAGTGGTTAGAATGCAGTACTGCAGGCTACTTCTGCTGACTGCCGGCTGACTGCAATTTGGCAGTTCGAATCTCACCAGGCTCAAGGTTGACTCAGCCTTCCATCCTTCCAAGGTGGGTAAAATGAGGACCCAAATTGTTGGGGGCAATATGCTAACTCTGTAAACCTCTTAGAGAGGGCTGTAAAAGCACTGTGAAGTGGTATACAAGTCTCACTGCTATTGCTAGGTCTAGAAAAAAAATAGGATTTTACTAAAGAAAGGCAGATGGAGTTATTTCAGTATGTACAGTGCTGCTTAAAAGTTTGTGAACCCTCTTGAATTTTCAATATTTTTGCCTGTTTCTGCATAAATGTGACACAAACCTTATCTGTTTTTTGTATCGGTCCTAAAACTAGATAAAGAGATGCCAATTAAACAAGTGAATCAAAAACACTGTACCGGTTAATTTATTTATTGACAATCTTGCTATAATTATGGACATTTTCCCTCTTTATGGTTTAGCTAGACTTATAAAGGGAGAGGTAATACTCCGCTCCTTAAGAGTGGAGATCAACATATAAATATATTAAATTTTGTGACAGGATGGGGAATAGAAGTCTGGGAAATGTGCAACATATCATCAAAGGATTTTAATCAGCATCAAATGATCATTAGGGGCTGTGCTACTCCAGAAGCAAAAGCAACACTTCTAAGCGATCACAGACTGGAGATCTTTTAAGGTTAAGACAACATTTTCCTCACAAAGTACTGAATATAATGCAGAATCATCTGAATTTAAGACATCATAATGTTTCCTGCCGCTCTTGTACTGCTTTTATGGTTGTGAACAGCATAGAAGTCTATTACAATGTAAGATCTTGAGGTGGCATCTGGTGGGAAGGTCTGCTGTAGCTTTGTACCTAGAATGGTCACTGTTTTAGTATGCTTTTAAACATTTTTTTTTTAAAAATTGTGAAGCTGCCCAGAGTCTTTTGGAGTGGGGGGGGGGGTAGAAATCAATAAAGTTAAATTAAATTTATAAAGTGAGAAAATAAATAAACGTACAATGATGAAACAGTGGAGGGAGCAGGAGGAATTTGAAAGTCAGATGTTTATTGTCATTTGTGTGGAATGTGAAGTGAATGCATCAGTCTGCCAAACAACAAAAATGGGACGCTATTCAAGTTGCTTTTTAAAAAGTCAATAAGATACATGTATACCACAATTCAGGAATTGCAAGCTTTAAAATAAAAGGCTTATTAAAAGTATTAATAGCTGCTCAGATCTGTAGATGAAAATGAAAAATTAATTTCATCACTCTTATCCTCCACCCAATCTAAACTCTCTCTCTCTCTCTCTCTCTCTCTCTCTCTCTCTCTCTCTCTCTCTCTCTCTCTCTCTCTCTCTCTCTCTCTCTCTCTCTCTGTGTGTGTGTGTGTGTGTGTGTGTGTGAATGTGAGAGAATTGAATTGGGGGGATTAGGCTTCTTATTCTTGTTTCCCTAGGTCCATGATGGCGACCCTATGGCACGCGTGCCACAGGTGGCACGCAGAGCCTTCTCTGAGAGCACGCAAGCCGTCACCCCAGCTCAGCTCCACCATGCATGCGCGCGCACCTCCTGCTGGCCAGCTGATTTTCAGGTTTCTGCCACGCATGTGCGGGAGGCGGGGTGCATGCGGGAGACAAGTGCGCATGCGCAGCAGGCAGGGTGCATTGGGGGGGTTGCACGTGCATTGCATTATGGGTTATAAGTGAAGGGAGGCCTACTAGGCCCAAAATGGGGCATGGGTGTGTGTGGCACGGATCCCCCATGGCCCGTTTTTGCTCCTAGGAGGCTTCAGGGAGGCCTACTAGGCCCAAAACGGGGCACGGGGAGAGCATGGGGGAGCGCATGCACATGTGCGGGGTGGGGGAGCACGGGGATCACATGTACATATGCAGTTGGGGGGCACACACGGGCGGTCATACGTGCATTGCATTATGGGTGTGGGCACATGTGCATGCGCATGCGCAGTTTCGGCACACAACAACAAAAAGGTTAGCCATCACTGCCTTAAGTTTTTAAGGAAAAGTATACATGCTAAGTTATCTAGGATAGGGAATTTTGATCTATTGAAGATGAACACATGGGATTAGTTTATATAAAAAACAACAGGAAATCCTATAAAATGCAGTCATTCCAGTAACAATATTAAATCTTCCCACACATACTTGTGAAATAATGGGCTAACATTCTTATCATGATAGCTGGCTTCCAGGATTA
This sequence comes from Diadophis punctatus similis, assembly GCA_023053685.1. Taxonomy (NCBI): domain Eukaryota; kingdom Metazoa; phylum Chordata; class Lepidosauria; order Squamata; family Dipsadidae; genus Diadophis; species Diadophis punctatus. The sequence continues at coordinate 15,627,660 of JALIGW010000005.1, forward strand.
AAAAATAGTCTTAAAGTGCGAGAAGTAGTACAGGTTTTCCATTGTTTACAATGAAACTTTCCTTCCTGATACAAATTAGTGTTCTGGGTGTTGTCTTATCAGTGTATCTGGAGACATTGTGTTGGAGATCATTCTGTCAGACAAATCTGGCCAAATAAGCATCTAGGTACAAAGAGAAAGAAAATCTGCAGTACTTTCAAGCAATTGAAATACTTTACAGTATTTCAATTGCTTAATTAATCCAAAACAGTTAAGATGCTTTTACCATTTTAAGCTGCTTTGATAAGATCATAGATTTCAATGGAGATTTAGAAATTTTATGAAATAGGAATAAATGCAGCTTTCTTTTTTTACTGGATGAAAATGAGATGTTTCATCTAAATATAACTTTGCCTTTAATATTATTGAATTCTATCAGAGATTGCCTTTGAAAGTGGTTTAGGACCCAATTGGACCCATTTAATTATAGACAGATATGAGTCAATAACATCATATAACAATCCATGGCATTAAATAGTTTGCAGTAACCAGCTATATGTTTCCAATCCAATTTTCAGTAATAGTGTTAAAACTTTAAACCAGTTAAAGTCGTAGATCAGGGACATACAATCTTGGCAACTTTAAGACTTATGGATTTATGGGCTAAAAACTTTGGATATACTATAAAATTAGACGAATAGCAAAAACTTTGGGATAGAAATTATAAATTGACAATGACAACTACTTATAAGAAAAACCTGTACAAAATGTTTTATAGGTGGCATCTGCCACCGGCGAGGTTAGCAAAGATGGTCCAAAACATGTCCACCAAATGTTGGAAATGCAATCAGACACCGGGCACATATTATGTGGTGTACATGTGAACAGGCAAAAAAATTTGAACAAAAATGCACACATGGCTAGAAAAAATGTTGAAGCAACACATAGATTATAAGCCAGAAATATTTTTGTTAGGTATAGTACCAGAAAAGTATGATAAAGGGAATATGTACTTAATATTGCATGTCTTAACAGCAGCAAGAATTGTATTGGAAAAATGAGGAAATACCTACAGAAGAGAGTCTATTTAAGAAAATATTAGAATGTGCAGAAATGGATAGGTTGTCATTAAAAATAAAGGATAAAGAAGATACGGAATATTTTTAACATGGAATTTGTTTTATCAATGGCTTGATAATAGAGATAGAGATTAGAAATTGGATAAATATTATTATGTGTAAGCAAAATGACCTAGACAATACACTGTTCACAAAGCACTTATGCATGTATAAAAAAATGTATAAATAAATAAATAAATAAAAAGACTTATGAACTTCAGCTCTCAGAACTCCAAAGCCAGAATTACACACAGCCCTGCCCTAGACTGAGAAATATCTTATGGTATATGCCTCTTTTGCCCAAATTAAGATCAGTGAATGAGGCTGTTTTCTAAATTTTATTTTGATTTGCTGTAGAAAGACCAAGGTAATTGTACCCATAACACCATCCCCTTTGATATTACTCTTTTCTAACAACACTCAAGCAATCAATAAATATGATTTCTTCTGCTACCTGGAGTGATATTTAGTCATTTGAGTCCCGTTTCGGAAAAATAAACCTGGAATAAGCAGCTTTCTAGTTACAAAAGCCTGGAAGCCTAGGATCTTGAGATCTAGGAGAGTGCCATCTTTTTTCTGGAATTTTTGGGCTTTTTTTTTGCTTCTTGCGCATGTGCGGAAGCAAAATCTCGCAAGGGGATGCACGCGCACGCAAGATTTCAGCAATTTTTTGTTTCTGCGCATGCATGGAAGCAAAAAATCGCTGAAATCTCACGCATGCACGTGTCCCCTCGTGAGATTTTGCTTCTGCGCATGCGCAGGAAGCAAAATTGTGCAAGGGGACGCCAGCACATAGCAAGTGTGTGCGCGCATGAAATGAGATGATGCGCATGAAGCGCACCAGTAGGCAGGTAAGAGGAACCCGCCCCTGCATGTCACCTCCTTGTTCTGGGAATAACCCATTCGATTATTCTATCTGTGTCCCAGAAAGGTACATTCAACGAGTCCTACAATTTAAAGCAGTTAGTCCCCTTTAACAATTTGAACAAAGCAGTTAAAAGACGAAAGGCAGTAGATGCAAGCATTTCATATTGACTCATCAGTACCAAACTTACGATAACACAGTTAAAAATCAACATGGAGCATAAAGTCCAGCAAGAGCATTACTTAGACATATGTGTGTGAACACTAACCAGTGATGAAACTTTATGTCCACGGAAGGCGCAGATTGACATACAGTTGTTTCTGCACACACAAGGGAGGCTTCACTCGATTGATGGCAACTGCTTCAGCGAACCATAGAAAACAAGAGTTCCGGTGACGCCATAAAACTCTGAACGCGGTATTTGGATCAACTTGGTGACCTGTAGCTAGTATATGTCTCACGATAGCAGAAGAAGGCATTTTATGGCCATGATTTGCTGTTGGATTACTCAATACTGTCTGGACACATTTTGGAAGGTATTCCTTCATTCTGAAAGCCAGGCACCTATCAGTTCTGCCCATGTAACTGTCTCTGCAATTACAGACAAATTACTAAATACAATGGGCTTTGGCACTGATAGGTTGTACCTCCTTGATTGACAGAATCCTACAATGAGACTTGAATACTGAACATTTCCTTTGGACTATCAGAGAAAGGCCATAGCCCAATGATATGATATATACCAGGGGTGCCAAACTTGATTTCATTGAGGGATGCATCAGGCTTGTGTTTGACCCCGGGGGCTTGGGTGGGTGTGGCCAGGGTGGGCGTGGCCAGCTTGATGTCACTCGTGTCAGGGGTGTCTGTGGTCGCCCAAGCGCTCTGCCAGCAAAAACGGGCTCCAGAGCTTCATTTTCAGCTGTGATGGCCTCCTGCCTCCCTCTGCCAGTGAAAATGGAGCTCGGGGGGCTCACGCGGCCCCCCTAGCTCTGTTTTCACTGGAAGAGGGTGGCAGAGGCTGTTGCAGCTGAAAATGGAGCTCTGGAGCTCCATTTTCGCTGGCAGAGGCACCATGGGGCAGTCCTGTGCTGTTTCTAGGGTGGCCCCATGGGCCAGATCTAAGAACCCCTTGGGCGGATCCGGCCCCGGGCCTTGAGTTTGACACCCCTCTTATATACAAAACATGTTACATGTATGATTGAGGTTCACCAACAGAATTAGCTGTGACAGTCTTGGGCTTTAAAATCATTTTAAAAACTGCTTAATTAAGTGTTATTTCTTGCCCAAAGTCTCTCTCTTGTGAGATGGATGGCTATACAAATAAGACAAATATATAAAATGAACTAACTAAATAATAGAAAGCTAAGAGGCGCCTACCCTGCCATTTAAAATTCAAGCCGGTTTGCAGTAGTATTTCATGCAGCAAAAAAGTGGCCTATGAAACAGTTGTATTTGCATGCAGGCAGCAAGAGGTAGGAAAATTAGCAACACTGTACGTTTGTGGTATATATTTGCAGAGAGGAGATCACACAATCCGCGGCAGAAGAGCAAATCAACGTGGAAAGTTGCAGTCACAGCTGACCAGATCTATGTCTGTGAGCTTCTGTCTTTGCACCGTGTTCAACCAGATGTGTACATTTCAGCTCACACGGAAGCTGTCAGTTTGGGAAAGACGTGAGAGATGAATGGGCAGATAGGCAAGAGTTGCTTCATGGAACGGGTTCTCTTTGAGATCTCTCGGAAAAAGAAATGAGTCTTTCATTTTTACACCCACATATACAAAGACATTTTAAACATCCATGAGTCAGACTTGCTCTTTTCAGATATAGGGCTTTTCCTGTCTTGTACTTTCCCCAAAAGCACAAATATGCCTTGCAAGCCACTTTCTTTTCCATATCTCCATGACATTTCTTCCTAGACCATGAGAGAGACAGGCTTAAATTGCCCTGCACAGCTGTGCAGTTACAGATGTTAAAATAATTATCTCGCCCAATATTTTGACACATTTCAAGAGTTGTCTCCACTGTTAAGACTTTTTCACCAATTTTCACTTTGAAAGAAGGGTGAAATGCAATGGTTAAAAATAGAAGCACATCATGAACTCCAGTCCTGTTGCATGTGTTCTGAATACAGGTAGTCCTCGACTTACGGCAGTTCATTTAGTGAACGTTCCAAGTTGCAGAGAGATTGAAAAAAGTTGACTTATGAACATTTTACACACTTATGACCGTTGCAGCATATTTATTTATTTATTTATTTATTTATTTATTTATTTATTTATTTATTTATTTATTTATTATCTATCTATCTATCTATCTATCTATCTATCTATCTATCTATCTATCTATCTATCTATCTATCTATCTATCTATCTATCTATCTATTTTATTTGTGAGATTTATATACAGCCTCATAGTGCAAGCACTCTCTAAGCGGTTTACACCAGTAAGCAATGTATATTTATATTGCCCCCAACAATCTGGGTCTTCATTTTACCTACCTCGGAAGGATAGAAGGCTGAGTCAACCTTGAGCCGGTGAGATTTGAACCGCTGACCTGCGGATCACAGTCAGCTAAAGTGGCTTGCAGTACTGCCTCTAACCACTGCGCCACCTAGGCTCATGGTCATCCCCATGATCACGTGCATCCCCATAGTCACGTGATCCAAATTCAGATGGTTGGGAACTGACTCATATTTATGACGGTTCAGTGTCCTGGGATCACGTTACCCCCTTCTGTGACCTTCTGACAAGCCAGATCAAATTCAAATGAAAATTGCACCCTAAGATATAATTCAAAGACAAACGTCCTCTAATCTAATGGAAACCAGTTTTACACATAAAAGACTCATTAAAACACTCCCTTGGTTTATAGAAGGTAGAATCTTTCCTCAAACACTGAAAGAAACATCTCTCAATACAGCTAGTCTTTGACTTACAACAGTTCATTTAGTGACCGTTCAAAGTTACAACAGCACTGAAAAAAATGACTTATGACTGTTTTTCAGAGTTACGACCTTTGAAGCATCCCCATATGATCATGGGATCAAAATTCAGACGCTTGGCAACTGGGTCATACTTAAGACCGTAGTTGTGTCCCAAGATCATGTGATCACCCGTTGCAACCTTCTGACAAGCAAAGTCAATGGAGAAGCCAGATTCACTTAACAACCGTGTTATTAAGTTATCAACTTCAATGTTTCACTTAACAACTGTGGCAAGGGAAGTCGTAAAATGGGGCAAAACTCACTTAACAGAAATGTTGAATCAATTGTGGTTGTAAGCCAAGGACATGCACCTTTAATAATAATAATAGTCCAACAAATTCATACAGATAAACACTTTCACATTCAGATCATGTTCATATACTATGCTAAAACATGAGCAGGTTGCCTTCCATTTAAGAATATACTACCCTGTGAAGGTTTATAGCTTAGGGCAATGTGTGACTCAGGGCTATGACTTGTTATTCATCAAAGCATGGCTAAGCAAACTGTGCCTTAATACAGTGCTGACCACAGCCAATTTCTCTATTTTCACTTAATTATAGCAATAACACTTAGACTTATATACCGCTCCACAGTGCCTCCACAGCACTCTCTGCTCACTTTACAGAGTCAGCCTCATTTTATTGACTTGGGAAGGATGGAAAGTTGAGTCAAGCTTGAGCCCCATCAGGATTGAACTCCAGTCTGTGGGCATAGTTAGCCTGCAATGTGGTATTCTAATCACAGCACCACCGGGGCTCGTTTAATGGTTCATGTACAGCAGTGGGTTGCTCCTGGTTCAGCCCGGTTCGGTGAATCAGTAGCGGCAGTGGCGGGAGGCTCCGCCCACCCACCCGGGATGCTTTTGCGCATGCACAGAAGCATCTCGCGGTGAACCGGTAGTGTCGGGATTTAGAACCCACTACTGTTCACGTACTCCCAATTTTTTATTAAAACCATAAAATGAATATTCAATTTATTTCACTTAGTTTATAACAAGAAATAACTGTGCTTGAAAAGTTGAACTTTTTTCTTCTGTTTTTAAATAAATAATCTTCACCCTGTTTTATGAGCAATCTTTTCATTGTGAAAATGAAACCACTGCCCTTCTCAAAGAGCTTTCATTGTTGAGCAATCATTTTCTTACATGCACTAACTATACTACTGATTTATGTAGCTTAAAATGTATTCATTAAGACAAACAATTCAGAATTCAGGAATTGAGAAGGAATTAATGGTGTTGGATAAAATCCTGCTATGACCAGAAGATAAGTCGATAAAGAAAATTTACAAATATTTATTAGAATATAAAATAGAAGAAGAACAAGTCAAAGAAACAATGGTTATTTGGGTGCAAAATTTCGGATATTAATGTTATATCCGAAATTTTGCACCCAAATAACCATTGTTTCTTTGACTTGTTCTTGGATAAATGGCAAGAATTATGGAATAGGAATAGAAAATTAGCCTTGGTCACAGACTACAAAGAAAATTTATAATTTATAATTTATAAATTTATATAAAATTTATATAAAATGTTTTACAGGTGGCACATTCCACCAACAAAATTAGCAAAAATGGATAAAAAAACTCTCAGCACAATGTTGGAAATGTAAAATAGTGAAAGGTTCTTATTACCATATTTATTTATTTATTTATTTATTTATTTATTTATTTATTTATTTATTTATTTATTTATTTATTTATTTATTTATTTATTTATTTATTTATTTATTTATTTATTTATTTATTTATTTGGCATTCTTATATGCCGCCCAACTCCCGAAGGACTCAGGGCGGCGTACAACAGAAGAAAATACAGAAACACCAATTCATAAATATTATTAAAAACAATATAAAAGTTAAAAAATCAATATTAAAATAACCCAACAGGCATACAACAACCATACATATCTGGGGGTGAGCTCGAGTGGATTAGGCTCTACCCCCAGCCTGCAAGAAGAGCCATGTCTTAACGGCTTTCCGGAAGGCCAGCAGAGTGGGGATAGTTCGGGTCTCTGGGGGAAGTTGGTTCCAGAGCACGGGGCCGGCCACAGAGAAGGCTCTCCCCCTGGGGCCCGCCAGCCGACATTGTTTGGCCGATGGGACCTGGAGGAGGCCGACTCTGTGGGCCCTAACTGGTCGAAGGGAAGTGTGAGGCAGAATGCGGTCCCGGAGATAACCTGGTCCTAAGCCATGAAGGGCCATTTGTGGTGGTTATGTAAAAAAGCAAGGAAATTTTGGAATCAGGTTAAGAGATACTAGGCAGAGACATAGAAATGAAGCCAGAACTGTTTCTACTAGGATTTACTCATAAGAAATACGAAAAAGGACAGATATATTTAATATCTTTAATAATTAAAACTGCAGCAAGATTGATATACGAGCAATATTGGAAAAATGAAAAAACTCCATCGGAAGAAGAAATAATAGAAAAAATATTGACGTGTGCAGAAATGGATAGACTATCACTGGAAATGAAGGACAAGGGAGAGACGGAATACTATGCAATATGGGACAAATTTTATCAATGGATAGAAAGAAAAAACGGTCGATAAAATAGAGAGTAAGAACTGGAAAAAGGGAAACTAAAAGAAGGTTCGGATTTAAATTAATAGTGATGAGGGATACATAGGTAAGATTTCTAAAAAAGCAATATACATTGAATAATGGTATTTATTGTTATGTAAATATTATGCAAAGAAATGACTAAACAGGATGGTCACAAAGTGTCCAATGTTTTAAATGTTTGTTTAATGTTTGTTTGTGTAAATAAAAGAAACTTGCAATAAAAAGAAAAAAAGACAAACAATTAAGAGATTAGAGTATTTTAATAAGACATTAATTAGTTCTGAAGCAGAATGACTGAAATTAAATGGAATGCTGCATTTGCCAAACAAAGAAATATTAATAGACTGAATACATGTTGACAGCTGAGAAAAGCAGCTAACAGGAACAGAATATAAAAAAGAGTACATTACTAGAAAGGTGTGTGTGCATATTTCTTTTAGGTATGTATGTGTGCACTATTTTGAAAAAAATATGAGAATATGATATAAATGCTAAAACACTGTAAAAATATATCAATTGTTTCTCATGAATGAAGGCAAATATATGTTTCCCAGGATAATGTTGCACAATCCAATCTAGGTTGGTAACCGGGCTTTTGCAGGGGTGAAATCCTCCCAGTTCGCTCTTACTTGTTGGTCGCCGCACAGCCGAACAACCTGGTGGTGTTCGCGGCGCGGGGCTTCCCCCGCCTGCCTGGACACTGGCATTTGCGTTCTTTTGCCATCTGCGCAAGCAGAACGCTTTGCGCATGCGCAGAGGGCAAAAGAACAGGTAAGAGCGAACCGGGAGGATTTCACCCCTGGGCTTTTGTCTTCCAAGCTTTTGGATTCATGCTGGAGCCCATCCTCAGAGAACCTCTCTGTGTGCTTTGGACTATTCTGTGTGTGGCAGTAGTGGGTTCACTACCGGTTTGGAACTGTGTACGTGCGCATGGGTCACTTCTGGGCATGCACAGAACCTTCTGTGCATGCACAGTTCATCTGTGATGATGTCTGGGTGGGTGGGCGGAGCCTCTTGCCACCACCATTACCAGTTCACTCGAACCGGGGCGAACCAGTAGCAACCCACCACTGGTGTGTGGTATTTATATGGTGCCTGTTGTCTATAGTTTTTTTAGATGCAGATTGTGATGGTGCTGGATGGCTATTAAGTCATTGGCTGTTGTTTTCTTTTGCTGCCAAGCCCTCACCTCCTAAGTACTTGATAAACTGGGGATAAATCAGCACTCCTGTTGATTGATGAGGGGCCAGTTCCCTGGCTGTTTTTGTGCCTGCTCATCCAACAATCTTAATAGCTTGCAAAATTGAATGTAGGTCCTTGCTGGTTGCATTGTTTATTAATTGTTTATTCTTTCTGCTATTTTTTCCATTTTAAGTATATTTAACATAAAATATACACATTTTTAAATGGAAGAAAGATTTCATTTACTTCAACAAATTGCTTGCTTTTGCATTTTTTAAAAAATAATTTTTATTGAACATTTTCAACATTAAACAAAAACACACACAACACAAAAACACATAAAACAAACATACAATTTTCCTCATTACAGCGACTTCATACCGATAATGCTAAAACCCATTAAATTCTATCAAAAAATCTAATTTCTTAATACCGTATTTTTCGGAGTATAAAACGCACCGGAATATAAGACACACCTTAGTTTTGGGGGAGGAAAATATGGGGGGGAAATCTGCCTACCAGGTATTCATCTGGCTAATGTCCTTAGTCTGGTCAGCTTCAGCACATTATTTTATCCCCTGGTTAGGACTTAAAAAAACCTTCTTTGGAGAGAGTAACAATGAAACAGCCTGCAAGTCAGTAAGAGCTGGGAAGATCATTAGCACCTGGTTAGGGCTAGAAAAAAAACTTATTCTGAGCAAGTAGAGCAATGAAAAAAACCTTGCAAAGACTTAGGGCTGGAAAAACCTTCTTCGGAGAGAGTAACAATGAAAGAGTCTACAAGCCAGTAAGAGCTGGGAAGATGTTAGCACCTCGTTAGGGCTGGAAAAAAACTTATTCGGAGCAAGTAGAGCAATGAAAAAAACCCTGCAAAGACTTAGGGCTGGAAAAACATTCTTCGGAGAGAGTAACAGTGAAAGAGCCTGCAAGGTAAGAGCTGGGAAGATCGTTAGCACCTGGTTAGGACTGGAAAAAAAAGCTCAGAAAAAACTACATTCAGAGTATAAGACCCACCCAAATTTTCAGCCACTTTTAGGGAGGAAAAAGGTGCGTCTTATACTCCAAAAAATACGGTATATTCTTTTCTATTATTACATTACTATTTTCCCTATTTACACATGTGTAGCTTTTTTAGTACATTCTCTTACACACATACATATAGGTTTTCATATATTATTATCTAATTCTTTTTTCTATTTTCTAACCAGGTGTACCATATACTCCAGACTTTGTAATATTCTGATTCATCTCTTTCGTTTAGTTCCATAGTCAATTTGTCCATTTCGGCGCATTCCCCTTTTGCATTTTAAACAACTCTACAGGTATTGGAAGGCTCATCTGGATGTGATGATTAATCCCATTATAACCCATTTTCACTCTATACCAATATAATAAACTGATTAATTTGAAAATCCCGACCTCAAAAAGCGATTTAAAAAGGAGGGAAAGTTTTTTTTTAAAATAATGTGGAAGCAATATTTAGATAAGACATAAGAGTTGCTTGGAAATCAGGTGGCGTATACATTTAATAAATCATGATTACTATTATTATTAGATGAAATTTAATAGTACAAGTCATGGGTAATGGAAATCCCTATTTTTAGATGGCCTGAATTTGGTCTGATGAATCATTTGGGGCATGGAGATACCACAATTCTCATTTTGTTGAGTTGAAGAAGCAACATCATTTATCTTAATGAGTATTTCCCACCCCCCAAAAAATATAATAGTAAAGAGAAGGAACAGGCCTTTTGCTCTTAAAAAAGCCACTTTGGCTTTGTGAAGCAGCTTTAAGGGAATTATCTTAATGATAAAGGAATGATGGGTGACCTTTGTTAGGAGAATGTACTGCCTTCAAAATCTGCAAAGTCCTTCTCCCTTATCCCACTGATTTTTTTTAAAAATCCTGCTATAATCATGAAAAGACTTTAAGACTGCTTATTGGAACTCTCATTCCAAGTTAAACTTCTTGATGCTTGAAAATACCGAGGATACTTTTCCAGAGTTGAAAAGCCATTGGAAGTGCTTGTCCTTGGAATGATTTCAAAGTCCTTTCTCAGTGCTGGGAAGAAGCAGTAAGGTTAAGCAAAGAGGGCAACCATGGCTATTTATATGTAAAAACTACATTGTTTCTTTTCTGGCAACAGAAACTCGTCTGCCAAAGTTGTGTCCAAGTTAGGGAGCGGAGAAATTTAAATGCTATTCTCCCACCTTCATCTCAATTTATATATGTGACATCATGTAGGGCCATGTGTGGGTGTGGGGTGTGGGGGGTGCAAAGTTGTGAGTTACTGTCCCTTATATACTCCATATTTAGTTTAGTCAGTTAACCAAGCAACCTGTCCATTCTCTGTGGATTTAATGCATATCCTCATAGCTAGGGACTGAATCAAAAAGATAAAATACAGATCAAGTTATGAGTCAGTGAGAAAGTTATACTCCTGTCAGGTTCCAGTCAGAATTAAAAACAAAACAGAACTTAGCATGGTTAAAAAAAAAGGTTTCCGTTTCATAAAGAGAATAGTTGCATGAAACACACCAGAAAATGGAGTGAAGATGAATGAGAACAATTCCTCTCACATCACACCTTAGTTGGAATGGTGCATCTCAGTTCCTAGGCCTGGAGAAGGATGCTCAGAAGAATAATTTGAGGTTCCAACTCCAGCCAGGGTTGCAGAAGAATACATAGAAATGAGATCCAGACAGCTGTGAGGAAAGAAGAAATATTTATTCCAAAAACAGTTTGCTTTTATGGGCAGGCTGTAGAGAAATGGGGTACAGCGGCAGACTCTTATAGGGGGAGCTTGTCCGGGGTGTGGAAAGTGTCTACGTGCTTATTCTAGGGTGACACTTGAGGGGCGTGTGTGTGTGTGTGTGTGTGTGTGTGTGTGTGTGCGCGTGTAAATAAGTATTCTTGTGAACATGCAGTTCTGCTGGGAGATCAAACTTAAATAACTCTGTGTTTCAGGGATTATTTCAGGGTCTGAGGAAGTTGACTAATTTGATTAATTTGGAGACACTGATTCTCAGACTGTTGAGGATGAGAATAAGATCTCATAGAGGCGATTTGGATCTTTGCTTGGAATTCAGACAGTTGGAAATAAAGCTGAGATTAAAAGTCTAATAGAAATATTTATTTCGGTACAAAAACAATAAATCCTGAATAATTACATCTTTGCTAAGAAAAACGCGACCATTCAGGTCAGAGTCAAGTCAGAAGTGATTAATGGTGGATCAGGAATGTGGACATGCGTACAAAGATCATATCACGTGTTCTGCTTGTATTGGAATATACCATAATATTAGAATAGGGGTGCATCACCCTGCATAGACATACAACTGACATTATTCACACGGTGACACAGACCATGTGGATTCTGTTAATATTTTAAGGGAAGATGGACACAGTATAAAGAATAAAATATATTTGGATATAAAACTTCTCACGCTGTCCTAACTACTTATGAAGACTTTTCAGTCATATAGTGCATAGCATGCTGAAGGAAAGCTAATGAAACTATGACATTCCAGACCTATTAGCTTTGGATGGATATGCCTGTTCTATGCAGGCACACTTAATCCTAAGACTGAAAGAGTCATCGAGAGAAACACCGTCACTGTCAAATCAATGCTGGGTTTACATGTTGTGCTGAATCCTAATATAGCTTGTTTAGCAACCTCCGCAGCTGCTGTGATTAGGAAATAATGTTTCATGGTTTAGCCTTAGTGCTGTGGGTCAATTCAGTCTATCGTGGCTTATTCAACAAGCTGATTAAACAAAGCTTGAAGCAGGGGTGAAATCCTCTGAGGTCTGCTACCGGCTCGCTTTGCGCGCCGCAGGCACTATCTTGCAGCGCTGAAAAAGGACCATTTTGAAGCCATCAGAGTCTGCAAAGGTAAGTAGAACAGCGCGGGGGGGGGAATCAGCTGTGCCACGTGATTTAGATTAGGTAGAAAGCAGGAAATATTGCTTTCTAGCTAATCTAGATCACGCGGCACAGCTGATCATTGGATATATCAGTTCACCCGAACTGGTAGCATTCTCCGGTTTGGGAGAACCGGTCTGAACCGGTAGCATTTCATCTCTGCCTTGAAGCCTGCTATTGGGCCTTTCCCCATATGGACACACACAACACAAAGGTGCTTTGGCAAATTGTATTCTTTTTTTCTGCTTTGTCCCCATGACCATGTTAAATCAGGACTGTCTGCAGAGTGTGTTAAAAAATAAATGATGACAGCAGCTGTCTTGGTTTCTTATATGTGTCAAAGCAACACATATAAAAAACAGGCAGAATTTCCATTGCACCATTTTTTTTGTTATCTTCTCTTGTTTTACCATATTTTTGCAGACATCTTGGGCTAAAATACAAAATTTTCCCCCTGTTCTGACACTGTCTAGTCTTCAGAAATACAAAACATTTTGGCTTTGTCTGTCATGGAGAAGTCAGGAGATCAGCAGTGACTAGAAAGAAGTCCGTAGAATCTGCTGGATAGAAATTGCCTACGGGCACAATACGTTTCATCCCAATATAGTTTTCTGCAGGCTTAAAGACGAATGGACCATCCTTCAACTCCACTCAATGTCTTAACATGCTCATTTATCTTCATCAATTCTTAATTCTTTACAAAGCACTACTTTTTTTGACCCTAGCATTCTCATATTTACTCTAAACAGAAAAAAAATACACATTGCATTAGTTAAGTAAATAAGAGAGAATTTTTTTTTCTAGGCTAGGGTGACTTACACTGAATATTCTGTTTGGCTTTGAATAATGCACTACAGACCTGGATCAAATTGATCCAGAGAAAGAGTTTTATGAAGCTCTTTTAAGACCATCTTGCTGGCCCACACAAGTCACAAAGGTTGGGGATAATAGAACGTTCTCATAAAACATTCACTAAAATCCCATAAAAGCCTTTAAGTATAGATAACAACTTTTCAACTTGTTTACAATAGTAATTGCTGCCGGAATTTTCATTGCTAAACAAAGCAATTGTAAAGCATGATGTCACATCAGGGGTGGGTTCTAACTTACCTCACTGCCGGTCTGCTTCCTCCCATGCCACGTGGCCCTGCCTCGTGGGTGCGCACGCACATGCGCAGTGCCGAAAAATCCACACACCCCCAAAAAAGCCAAAAACAAGATGGCAACACATGCGCAGTGCCGGAAACTCGGCTTCTGTGCATGCGCAGAAGAAAAAAACCCAGAAAAAAATTCCCCAAATAAAGATTGCGGCGTCCACGGACCGGCACTGACAGAACCGGTTCCGTGACATCATCATGATGTCACCAGCGGGTTGCTACCGGTTCGGGTGAACTGGTCCAAACCGGGAGGAACCCACCTCTGTGTCACATGACTGCATCATTAAGTGGCAGAAATCCTGAGCATTCCCAGTTGCCATCGTAAACCCGAGATGTATGGGCCATTAAGCGAGGACCCACCTGTAATGGAATGTATGGATAACCTTGAGGGAAGGGGGAGAGGAGATGCTGCCTAGGAAACCATGGGAGAAGAGAGGCAGGGACCTGCAATCGTTTCGCAGTCAAAGAAATAAACTTGGAAGGAACCATCCTAAAACGGATCGAGCAGTTAAAAGTGGTGGCAGGAAGCTTGTACCGTACTTTTAGACTTGCAAAATTCTGGTACTGTAGCCTCAGAGTAAAGTAGATGTAACTCATTTAGCTATCTTTCCTGTCTGGTTTACCTGGGAAGATTGGCACCGCCCCAATCCAAGTCATTCCCAGCTTTCTCCCTCCCAGCCTAGAGCCTAAGTAAGGAAAGGGGGATGCCTCCTTTTCAAATCTTCCCATCCTTCTATCTTTCTCCATCTTTGTCCTTTGGGCTGCCCTGCACAGCAGCATATGAAACGTGATGGTGGCAGCAGCTTGTGCAAAGAATTTCCCTTTGGGTAAAATAGAAAAAGTTAAGAAATACTATATTTTGCATCTTTCAAAGCTAAAAACAAACAAACAAACTTTAATTGTTTCTTCGAAGGAGAAAGTTATAAATTAGCCACTTTAAATGATCCCATATAAATTTATTTATTTATTTATTTATTTTGTGAGATTTATATACCGCCTCACAGTGCAAGCACTCTCTAAGCTGTTTACACCAGTAAGCAATGTATATTTACATTGCCCCCAACAATCTGGGTCCTCATTTTACCTACCTCGGAAGGATGGAAGGCTGAGTCAACCTTGAGCCGGTGAGATTTGAACCGCTGACCTGTGGATCAGTGTCAGCTAAAGTGGCCTGCAGTACCTGCCTCTAACCGCTGCGCCACCTCGGCTCTTGTCATGTAATTGTCATGTAATTGTCATGTAAGGGAGAAGAAGCCCTACAACAAAAGCATTCCTGTGAATTAGTTCTTATTCCCAAATCATGTTAACATCAACTTTTCTATCTCTGAATTGCTATAGCCAAATATCCTTGCCCAATGATTATTAAGACTTGAATTTTTTTTCCCATTCGCTGGCTGGGGAATTCTGGGAGTTGAAGTCCAGATATCTTCAAGTTGCCAAGGTTGGGAAACACTGCTTTAGAAGCTAGTCATTGTAACATTAGCTAAATGGTGTCTCATTTCGCATAACATGAGAACCAACATTAGCAGGGGGTCCACCAGAAGGGGCCCCAAAAAGTAAAAAAGGCAAGTGAAACTGCTCTACTCCTTATGTGCATCATATGTAAAAAATGGGCATGGCTTTGTTTGAATAAGCACAATCACGATCTTACCATTTTTGACTCCGTGTCCCATGAACGTCTCTGAGCCCGGTGTAGCAATTAAAGGTTTGTAGTGGCACCTCAGCCACAGATGTTTACCAAATGACTTTGGGCCAGTTGTTTTTTCTCAGGTCAACCTAATTCATAGGATTGTTTTGGGAAAAATAAAAGGAAGAACTACTATGTGGGTTGCCTTGAGCAACCAAATGACTTTGGGCCAGTTGTTTTTTCTCAGGTCAACCCAATTCACAGGATTGTTTTGGGAAAAATAAAAGGAAGAACTACTAGGTGGGTTGCCTTGAGCACCCATAAAAGGTGAATTTAAAATATTAATGGGGAAATAACTGGTCTGGTGTATGCTATATTTTGATCTTTCCTGATTTGCCATTTGTGAAAACTCCCAGAAAACAGCTTTCTACCTTACGGTACCAAGATACATGTTTTGGTGATCTTGTTAATTTCCATTGCACAAGACATTTTTTGAAAAATCTTTGGAAAAGAATCAAGTTTTACTTTACTTAGTCAGTGGGATTAAACAATAGGAAGTTGCCCTGAACTCATTTCTCATTGAGTAGAATTTAAAAAGTTTTTCTTTAATCGTTTAACACAGAGGTCCCCAAACTTGGCAACTTTAAGACTTGTGGACTTCAACTCCCAGAATTCTGCCAAGTTTGAAGACCTCTGGTTTAACACATTAATGAACCTTGTTGTGACTTCAGGAAAGTATCTTTCCTTATGAATCCCTTAGTTTGAATCACTCTCTGCGTTTGTGTGTTTATATGGAGTGATTTAGGCATTGATGAATAAACTAGCATAGAAATTATATGTTTTGGGTAAAGTGCTAATAAGCCAACAGCAGATGCTACTTTATAGCTTGCTTAAAACTCTGGCTTGTAAAATAAAACACAACCTAGTATGTGGACATCAGATAAAAATATACCAGCCATGAACCATTTACCATCTAATGGTAGCTAGCATACCATTTGCTCCTACAGTGGCAGGTCCTTAATTATTGTTATGCAGAAACTACTGAAGCCAGTGCTAGAACTGCAGAAAAAACAATTGCTACCAACCTGCCTTCCATTGAGGACCTGTATACTGCACGAGTCAAAAAGAGGGCTGTGAAAATATTTACAGACCCCTCACATCCTGGACATAAATTGTTTCAACTCCTACCCTCAAAATGACACTATAAAGCACTGCACATCAGAACAACTAGACACAAGAACAGTTTTTCCCCAATGCCATCACTCTGCTAAACAAATAATTCCCTCAACACTGTCAAACTATTTATTAAGTCTGCACTACTATTTATCTTCTCATCGTTCCTATCACCCATCTCCTCCCACTAATGACTGTATGACTGTAACTTTGCTTGTATCCTTACGATTTATATGGACTGGTTCCTAATATGATTTGATTGCTTATTTGTACCTGCGCGCACATGCGCAGTACTAAAATAAAGTTTCTGCGCATGCATAGAAGCAAAAAACCAGATGGCGGCGCCTATGGCGCCACCGAGAGAATCAGCTCGGGAGCGTGGCAGGCCTAGCTCGCTGCCGGTTCCAGTGACCCAGGCCGCCAAGTTACTAACGGTTCTATAGAACTGGTCCGAGCCAGTAGGAACAACAGTAGATACAACATAATGTCTGGCTACATCCCTATCAGGAGAATGTGATACATGTGTTCTGTGCATGTGTGACTGGAAAGAAAAGCAGATAAAAATGACTTCAAATTAGCAATTCATTAGATGAAGAATAGGCTGATAAAGGACCCAAGGTAAACTAACAGTCTACACCCTATTGACTCCTTATGGTCAACAGATTGTGGAATGCTGAAGAGTTTTTGGATGAGATCCAAATGTCTTTCCCATTTAAAAAAAAATTCTGGGTGGCAGGGAAGGGCAGGCCTCCCCTCTCCATGTGCATTGCCAATGCACAACTCGTTGTAGTAGGAAGTCTGGACAGATGGCAGCAAAGAATTTATTTGTCCTTGAAACAAAAAGGGGAAGCAAGAGGCCAGGACATTCCAGACACCATGAATACAATTTCCAAGGAAGTTGCTTCCAAAGAAGCTCTTAGAGTAGTGAAAGCAGATACTGTCTGTGAAAATAGATAAAATGAAAGAGAGAGAAAAAATCCCCTAAGTCTAAATGGAGAGAAAGAAAAAACAATAAATTTTGGCATGGCATTCAGAATTATGTGGAAAGGACGTCAGCAGCCCTTTTCGCATGACTTGTCGTGCAAAGAGAATGCAATGCTGGTGGGAAATCTTGTTATTCTTCTCCCTTCTTCTATTTAGGAACCCAGAATATTAGCAAAACACTATCTCTGTGCAGAATATGTTTTCTGTCCATTAACCTAAGGCTCCACAATACATTGAAGTTATAGTTTTATGTTGTTACAAGCTCCTTTTTAAAGATGACCCACATCTTCCTGCTATACCTGGCCAATGCCTTCAACACTCAGCACTCAATCTTCACCACCCACCCACCCACCCATCCACCCACCCATCCATCGCTTTGTCTATGAAGATTCTCAGTCATCCAGGTCATGGTTGACCTAAAGGTGCTTTTTCAAGAGGCAACTGGACTTTGTGGTTTTTCTTTGAGGATGTTTCGCTTCTCATCCAGAGCTGAAGAAGCTTCTTGGATGAGAAGCGAAACATCTTCAAAGGAAAACCAGAAAGCCCAGTTCCTCTTGAAAAAGCACCTTTGGGTCATTTGCCTCTTGTTTTCCTGAGAATTCTACCCCATTTCCATTTCTTTTTTTACTTTTCCATACAATGTCTTCTGGTCTTTTGTTTGCCATTTATCCTTCTTTAACCACAAGAAGCATAGATTACTGCAGACCACTGGACTCTCAGTGCTTCACAACAAAATTAGTGCAGAATTAAAACGTTCACAATATACAAAAGAGAAAAAGAAAAAAGAGGAAGGAAAGGAAAGGAGAGAGAGACAAGAAAGAAAAAGAGAGAAGAAAGAAAGAAAGAAAGAAAGAAAGAAAGAAAGAAAGAAAGAAAGAAAGAAAGAAAGAAAGAAAGAAAGAAAGAAAGAAATGTTGTCAGTAAATTTTGGCCATTAATTTCAAATTAAGCATCAATTCCTTAAAAAGAAACATAGCCAACATACATAAATGTCAGTTTGTTTAGTCTTAAAGAAACCAACAGGATCCAGTGGAGATGTGCAGAACAGGACGTGGCAGTGAAAGTCATAACCTGAAGAGCCTACCACTGTTTCTACCTCTTGTCTTTAAAGGAAATGTCAACATGTGTTTGTCAGGGGAAAAAAAAAAACCATTTGTAAGCCCACATTTGACTCCATTAGAATAAAAAAACCACGCCTCTACAAATTTGCCTCTAGAAAACTTCATTCCACAGATAACTCAAAAAAGAGGTGGCAGAGCTGTCAATAGCTCAAATGTTATGGTTGGAAATAATTAGAGGTGGTTTGCACCGAAATAGCTGTTTTGGCTGCTAAGGTTTTAATAGTTTAAAATAGACTCTGCAGTGCTAAATAAGGTGGACTGGTGTACATGCAGCAAGGAAGGTACAGAAAAAGTACCCAGTTTCTTAAAAAAATTGCTTTTATTTCTGGATCACATAGGCTTTTTTAATAGGTCTCATATTTTCATATTTCATATTTTTTTTCTGGATCACGTAGGCTGTTTTAATAGGTCTCATATAGGACTTCTGCTTAGAAAACGGCATATCTGGAGGGAGAGAAGAAAAAGCTGGCAACTTCACAACTGGCAATTATTCATATCAAAATGAAAGCCATGGTTTATTTTAACCATGGTTTGTTGAACACACCAGAATTAATGTGGGTCACTCACATTTATTTATGAAATTTATTTGCCACCCATCCAGTATTCCATGACTCTGGGTGGCTTCGAGCATAACATTAAAACATTAAAATCAGCCATCATAGAAATACAGCAGATAAAGTCATTAGCAATTAAAATCAACACCAGATGGGATAGAAGAGAGCCAGACACACAGGAGTGGAGAGGTGGGATTAAGTTTTAATTAGTCTAGCACTGGGGTGTCAAACTTGATTTCATTGAGGGCCGCATCAGGGTTGGGGGTGGGGGCGTGGCCAGGGTGGGCATGGCCAGCTCCACATCACTGGCTCCATTTTTGCTGGCAGAGGGCATCGTGGCTGAAAACGGAACCCGGGTGGGCCACAGGTGGCCTCCTCAGGCTCCGTTTTTGCTGGCAGAGGCTGCAGGAGGTCACTGCGGCTGAAAATGGAGCCTGGGAGGGCTGCGTGCAGCCCTACCATGCTCCACTTTTGCTGACAGAGGCACCGCGGTCCAGTCCTTCACTGTTTCCAGGGTGGCCACATGGGCCACCCCGCGGGCTGGATCCAGCCCATGAACCTTGAGTTTGACACCCCTGGTCTAGCACCTCCAATGTGGAGCTCCCCTTTGGGTCTCAAAGTCATCTGGCAGAGCCAGGTCTTAAGGCTCTTACAAAACATCAGGAGGGCTGGAGCCAATCTCACCTCAGGGGGTAAGATGTTCCAGACGGCAGGGGCCACAGCAGAGAAGGCTCTTTCCTGGATCTTGCCAGCTGAAATTCCTTGGCTGATGGGACCCATAAGTAGTCTGCAGCCATGTCATCCAGGGCTTTTAAAGGGGACAACTAACACCTTGAATTGTATCTGGAAGCAGACCAGCAACCAGTGCAACTCGTGAAGCAGTGGGCCATTCTTTGGGCTACGTAGATGAGTAAAGCAATTATAACTTGATTCCCAATTTCTGACTTGTTAGTTATCTTTTTTTTAAAAAAGAAGTTGTTCTTGTTTTGCTCCTCTGTAAATTGGTTTTGAGGCTTAGATAGAAACTCAAATGAAGCTAGGAGTAAGCCACAAAGCCAGAAACAAATCATATGCCTGTGATTGTATGTGTGCATGTGTGTGTACGCATGTGTGCATGAGAGAGAGAGAGAGAGAGAGAGAGAGAGAGAGAGAGAGAGAGAGAGAGAGAGAGAGAGAGAGAGAGAGAGAGAGAGAGAGAGAGAGAGAGAGAGAGAGAGAGAGAGAGAGCTTGCCATGCCCACCCCGGTTTAGCGAAGGGGGAAAAGTCGTGATACATCACCTGACGACAATGTGACATCGTGAGTTTGACACCTGTGCCCTCTACCATTCCACACAAGGGAAATTTGGAATATGTCAAGCCCACACTGGTTCGCCATCACTGATTGGGTAGAAAGACACATTGAGTGACTCAAGGCCATCCAATGTGCCCCAGTTCTGAGAAGGCATTTGAATAAATACCGGTATATTGTGCCTTTCTGGGAATTCACAGACACTGACACACAGAATCCTGATAATTCACAAGGAAAACAAAATAAAATGAAAGGCCGCCAAGTGATGAGAAATAAAAAGTAATAAAGTAACAGCTGGGTGAGATCAGGCTACAAAGTGTCACCAATCCTCAAGATACTTGTTAAAAGGCAAGCAGGCAGGCAAAAAAAAAATAACATATGTGTCTTCAGGGAAATCATTTCTGGACAGCCCACACACTACAGACAAAGTGAAGTTCTTCCAGATCACCACCCACTAACTATCAGCCAATATGTTTCAGGAGGAAGAATCAAAAGAATGTTGAATCAAACATCTGAGAACATTGCTTTTTATTGACCTAAGGGGGGGTGGAGAGGGGGGAAGGGAAAGAGAGAGGGAGGGGGGGGAGAGAGAAAGAGAGGGAGAGAGAGGGCGGGAGGGAGGGAGGGAGAGAGAGATAGGAAGGGAGGGAAGGAGGGAGAGAGAGAGAGAGGGAGGAAAGGAGGGAGGGAGGGAGGGAGGGAGGGAGGGAAAGAAAGAAAGAAAGAAAGAAAGAAAGAAAGAAAGAAAGAAAGAAAGAAAGAAAGAAAGAAAGAAAGAAAGAAAGAAAGAGGGAGGGAGAGGGAGCGGGAGAGGGAGAGGGAGAGGGAGAGGGAGGGGGAGAGAGAGAGAGAGAGAGAGAGAGTATTTGGAAGCCTGAAAGTATTTGGCGCCCTTTCAGATCAAACTCTCAACTGAAGGAAAGCTTGTCTGTTCTCTCTTTCTCAACTCAGTTTAAAAAAAAAAGTCCTTGCTGCCATTCTCCAGACATCTTTACCTTAATAGGTTCTGCACTGGCAATGCATGATGAGAGGAAAATTTGCCTTTCCCTGCCACAAATCCTTTTTAGAGGAGGGACGACAAAATCTCTATTCTCTTCAAAATGCTTTTTAAAAAATGCAATTGGAATGATGCTGCCAGAATTTTTAAATTTCAACTAGTTACTAGAAGCACATGTCTCTCTTGCCAATTCAGCTGCCCTGGGAAAAAACCAGCCTGTTTTCATTCGTACGCCCAAGTTATGGATTGCTGAAAAAAAATGTGGTTGGTCCCACTCCCAGGACTGAAGATGTCAAAAAAGCCAAGATTGTGCCCCAAACATGGGATCAAAACTGTGTGTAGCTGTGGCCTTCTCTCCCAGTATTCAAGAAAGTGGCAAACACATGTTTCTTCCACCAAGTTTCTAATGTCTAACTGACTCTTTTCTCCCCTGGGTTCCAGACAGCACTTCAAAACTGTCTTTGATCTCAGACCTAGAGTTGATGGGTTGATGGGACCGCTGGTTTGATTTGATTTTTCATTGACTTTTTTAAAAAAATTCAGGCTGCCTATGGGGTTATACAGGTAGTCCTCAACTTAACGAGCACAATTGAGCCTAAAAATTATGTTGCTAAGTGAGAAATTTGTTAACTGAGTTTTGCCCCGTTTTACGACCTTTCTTGCCACAGTTGTTAAGGGAATCATGGCAGTTGTTAAGTTAGTAACACGGTTGTTAAGTGAATCTGGTTTCCCCATTGACTTTGCTTGTCAGAAGGTTGCAAAAGGGGATCACTTGACCTTGGGACACTGCAACCGTCATAAATGTGAGTCAGTTGTCAAGCTTCCGAATTTAAATCACATGACTGTGAGGATGATGCAATGGTCATAAGTCACTTTTTTCAGTGCCGTTGTAACTTCGAATGGTCATTAAGTGAACTGTTGTAAGTTGAGGATTACCTGTATGTGTTTTTTTGTTACTGTTTTGGATGTGTGCTTGTGAGCTTCCCGGCGTCTATAGAAGTGGGCAGCTATAATATATTTAAATAAAGAAACAATTTATCTTTTTCACCTTGAGGGTTATTTCCACAGACAGAAGCGACACAGATTCAAAAAAGCAAATAATGTAATGTTCTGGTTATAACTTCAAGAAAACTCTTGGGGTATGAATTGTTGGGCATATCTTCTAGCCCCCAACAGTTTGAACCCCAGTGCCATGGGTCATGGGAAAGGAATGGGATCTTCTTAGCAACTGCTCTTAAGTTTTTGGAATTGCCTGAATACCATATTGCCCAGAATCACCTTTGTGAGATGGGCAGCTGTATAAAGTTAATAAAATAAAAGAGCTGCAAAATTTGGATGACCGTTAAATGATTACAAAAATGGAGAATTTGCTGCTTTTAATAGGGTAGCTAGACTGTTGCAGGCCAGATAGGATATGTCTAGCCACAAAGGGTTAGGTTGTTAGACTTTTAATCATATGCAAAATGTCTAGAAAGTGGATTGCTGGGTGTAGTTGTTTTAGATTTAATGTCTTTTTAATTAAATGCTTTTTTTGTTATGTATTATTTGTATTTTAATAGATTGCTTTACATTGTTGATTCTTTTGATCACTATTTGCATTGGAAAGTCAAGATCAAAACATAAGAGACGATCTGGCAAGCTAACTTAATGCCATGCAACTTAAGCCAATATGACACAATAAAACAACACAGTGCAATACAATGCAACATAAATCAACATAACACAATATAGAGCCAAAAACATCCCAGAAGGTCTGATCAGATATTCTGATATAGATTTGATTTCCTGGATCAGCACATCTTTTTCACATTTGGAGACTTTATTATTATTATTATTATTATTATTATTATTATTATTATTATTATTATTATTATTATTATTATTATTATTATTATTATTATTATTATTATTATTATTATTATTATTATTATTATTATTATTATTATTATTATTATTATTATTATTATTATGCTTAGGGCTGCCATTTTCAATTGCCAGGAATGTGTATTTTCAGTCTGCATCTCCTGTGCTTCAGATCCCTAATGTTTAATACAGCTTCAAACAATATCTAAGTCAGAGGTGGGTTCTTGCCGGTGCGGTTAATAGCTATTGTTTGGCGCAGAGCCGAAGACACTGCTGCCGTTCGCGGCGCAGGGGCTTTACCCAGACGCTGCCGCCGCCCGCATGGACACCGCCATTTGCGTTCTTTTGCCCTCTGCGCATGCGCAAAGCGTTCTGCATGCGCAGAGGGCAAAAGAACGCAATTGGCGGCATCCATGCGGGCGGGGAAAGCGCCCGGGGAAAGCTCCCGCGCCGCGAACAGCAGCAGCGTCTTCGGCTCTGCGCCGAACAACAGCTATTAACCGCACCGGCAAAAACAGGCAGGAACCCATCTCTGATCTAAGTGTAATACCAAAAAAACAAACCTACTTGGGAATACTTTTCCAATAATTAACATAAGTATATGCATCAGCTCAGCCAAAACTCAGAGAAAACATATGTTTTTAATCATGGGAAGAATAACAAAGATATGACAGAAACAGTTTAGCATTGTCAGTTGAAAGGAGAAAGCTGACTGCTGAATAGAACATGAGATAAAATCCAACTTTTTGTTGATGCCCTGGGAGAAGACTTGGACCACGTTTAATAGACTACGCAGAACAATTCTGTGCAATTGATTTTTGCTGGGGGGGGGGGAATGAAGTAGGAAGAATGCTAACATTGGATGTTGGATACTGACTTTTCCTCTGCAATATGCTTGCAGAAGCAAACAGCTGAAATAATGAAGTTGTGCTCAAGAAAAGAAGCAACTGCCCACTCCCACCCCCTTCAAGGGATATTTTTACTGTTTCAGGTTTGACAGTTACAACAGAAACTTGTAGACAGAAATCTATACTACACAATTTTGCAAGGGGGATCTCTAAACTCTCTGGGGATTGTTCCCCAGAATAGGGACTCTCCTATTAAACACGGACACTTGCATGCTATGGTTAAGGCAGTAGCTCTCTATGACTCTAATCTTTATCCCTTATGACAAATCCTTCACAAAAGAAAATATTTCCAGTTTTGGTCACTAAATTACAAAAAAGATGTTGAGAAAATTTTCTCATTTTGGTCACCACATTACAAAAGAGATGTTGAGACTTTGGAAAAAGTGCAGAGAAGAAAGAGCAACTAAGATGATGAAAGGCCTGGAGACTAAAACATATGAAGAACGGTTGGTGCAGGATTTGGATTTGGCTAATCTAGAGAAGAGAAGGACTAGGAGTGACATGAGAGCAGTATTCCAGTGTTTGAGGGGCTGCCACAAAGAAGAGGGGGTCAAATTATTTTCCAAAGTACCACAGGGCAGGACAAGAAACAATGGATGGAAACTAATCAAGGAGAGAAGCAACCTGGAATTAAGGAGAAACTTCCTAACAGTGAGGACAATTAACCAGTGGAACAGCTTGACTTCAGAAGTTGTAGATGCTTCATCACTGGAGATTCTTAACAAGGGACTGAACAGCCACTTGTCTGGAATGGTATAGGGCAGTGATGGTGAACCTTTTTCTGCTTGTGTGCCAAAAATGGGAGTGCGCGTGTGCACTAGTGCATGCGTGTGCTGGCACACAACCCCCCCCACGTGTGCCACCCCATGCATGCCCCCCCCCTTTGGGCTGTTTTTCACTGTCAGGCTTCCCTGAAGTCTCCGGAGTGCAAAAAATGGCCCAACAGGCAAACTGGAAATTTGGAAAAACGGACTTCCAGTTTGCCCGTTGGGCCGTTTTTCGCCCTCCTGAGCCTTGAGGAGGCTTCCCTGAAGCCTCCGGAGTGCAAAAAAATGGCCCAACGGGCAAACCAGAAGTCTGTTTTTCCAAACTTCCGGTTTGCCCATTGGGCCATTTTCCACACTCCGGTGGCTTCAGGGAAGCCGCCTGAAGCCTTGGGAGGGCAAAAATGGCCTTCCCCAAGGCCAAAAATCAGCTGGCCAGTGCATGCATGAGCACTGGAGCTGACATAGGGCAATGTCTACACGTGCCATAGGTTTGCCATCACGAGTATAGGGTCTCCTGCTTGAGCAGGGGGTTGGACTGGAACATCTTCAGGATCCCTTCCAGCTCCATTCTGAATTGAATTGAAAATCAAATAGTGTAGTTTCCCTGTTCTCATTTCTCTTCCGTGTATTTTTGGTAGTCATGATTCAATCTGAAAGCTTTTGTTCATTGACAAAATAGGGAAATGAAGGTTCTTAACAGTGAGAGAAATTAAGAAATGCAATTCAGAAATATCTAGTGGCTTATTCATTTTCTGTCCCTGCCTTAGGCCCACAGGAAGGAGTGGCTGCACCAGCAGCAGGTTCAACTCTAGAATGAGGAGGACAGATGTTAAGGCTCAGGTCTCTGAGGATCAGCACTAGACATAATCCATGGGGACAATTCCTCTGTTGGACCAAGTTCCAGAAATTTATTAGTAGTTCTTATATTTATTATTTATTAGTAGTTCTTATATGCCGCCCAACTCCCGAGGGACTCAGGGCGGCGTACAACATAATATAAGAACAGTTAAAAAACAATAATCATAAATTTAAAAAATTACAAAATTTAAAACACACCATCATTCATACATGGGGGATTGATATCTGTTTCACCCCACCTGCAGGAAGAGCCATGTTTTGACGGCTTTACCGAAGGCCAGTAGAGTGGGGATAGTCCGGATCTCTGGGGGAAGTTGGTTCCAGAGAGAAGGAGCTCCCACAGAGAAGGCTCTCCCCCGCGGTCCCACCAACCAGCGTTGCTTGGTTGATGGGACCTGGAGGAGGCCAACTCTGTGGGACCTAACCGGTCGAAGGGAGACATGCGGTAGGATGCAGTCCCGAAGGTAACCTGTAAGCAGGAAACAGTTCTGCAATTCTGAAAGCAGAAACAAGTGTCTTGTAACTGCTGCCTCTTTTATTGTAACTGATCATGCATGCCAATTTTTTTAAAAAAAATGTAAAATAACAATAATAAACAAATTCCTGAAGCAAGGTATTCTGAAGATCTAAAAGCCTGGCTGGAATGTGAATGGTGATGCCATTATTCTTCAGATTTCATAAACTTGTTAACTCTCTCCCTCCCACCCCAACAAAAGTATTATTTATTTATAAAATTGAACTATGGCTACAATCCAGGAGGAATCTAGCATGTGAATATTTGCTAAAAGATAGATAAAATAAATGTGCTTTAAGGGACTTGCCCATGTGAATCTCCTTGTTTTATCCTTTGGCTCAAACTGCATAGCGTGCTGCAGAGTTTTGGTAGACTAGATTTATAACTAAGCACATTCAATTATTTAAGAAACCTTTTCATAAACAAATCTGATACAGATTAGATTTAAATTCATATGCTTTATCTTAGAGAAAGGATAGATACCAATTCTAATTAAAGTTCAAAGATGGCAGGGTTGGTATTATTGCTTGGAGACAAGTTCAGTCTGCTAATTCTTACTATAGTCACATACCTCGGCACTTGACTGCTTCATAACTTGTTGAATTCAGTATTCAATGCATTTTGAAGCACAAATTTTGGCCTGGTAATCGTCTTTCTCCCAGTAGTCGACATGCAGGGAAAAATTTGCTGATGTCGGCTGCCTTGTGCCTTGCTATTTCTTCCAGCCAAAATAGCAGGTCATGTGGTAAGTCATATGGTTTTCTCAGTATTCATTGTTTTCATATTTGGCCTGTTTTTTGGAACAAATTATCAATGAGGACCGAGGTATCACTGTAGTTATTCACTGATGGCTTCCCTGTCCATCATTTTCACCATTATTATTTTCTTAAACCCCATTTTTTCCAATCTTGCGATTCTCTTGAATTCTGCTGTTTCTGTGATTGATGTCCAGGGGCCTTACTACCAATACCAATACCAATCTCAATCAAGAAATGCTCAGTTTTACACATTGGCAAAAATAATCAAAACACAAAATACAAACTTGAAGATCATGACCTTGATGATGATCCCCACTCAGTAAAGGACCTTGGAGTACTCATCTCTAACGATCTAAGTGCCAGAACCCACTGCAACAACATAGCCAAGAAGGCATTAAGAGTGGTTAACCTAATCTTGCATAGCTTCTTCTCTGGTAATATTGTACTCTTAACCAGAGCATACAAAACATTTGCTAGACCGATTCTTGAATACAGCTCATCTGTCTGGAGCCCACACTACATATCAGACATTAACACAATTGAGAATGTCCAGAGATACTTCACAAGAAGTGTATTACATTCCTCTGTTCACAACAGAATTCCTTATGAAACCAGACTTGAAATTTTGGGACTTCAAAATTTAGAACTACGCCGCCTTCGATCTGACCTAAGTGTAGCTCACAAAATTATCTGCCACAATGTCCTACCTGTTAACGACTACTTCAGCTTCAACCGCAATAATACACGAGCTCACAATAGATACAAACTTAATGTAAACCGCTCCAAACTTGATTGCAAAAAATTCGACTTCAACAACAGAGTGGTCAATGCCTGGAACACTTTACCTGACTCAGTAGTTTCTTCCCCAAACCCCCAAAACTTCAACCTCAGATTATCTATCATCGACCTCACCCCATTCCTAAGAGGTTGGTAAGGGGCGTGCATAAGCGCACAATCATGCCTACCATTCCTGTCCTAATGTACCCATATATTCATACCTCTTTTACTCTTATTCATGCTTGTACTATTACATATATATACAATCATATTTTTACTGTTTATAGTTTGCTTTAATCATATATGCTTGACCAATAAAACAAACAAACAAATACATAGAGTTCTCTAGACTCTAGAGAGCCTGTCAAAGACTACATTCTTCGGGTGCTCTCAAACCGAAACCACCTCTGACAAAACACAATAATCATTTGTCTAAACCAGGGGTCTCCAACCTTGGCAACTTTAAGACTTGTGGACTTCAACTCCCAGAGTTCCTCAGCCAGCTTTGCAGCTTTTCTGCAAATTGAAGTCCACAGGTCTTAAATTTGCAGCTTTTCTGCAAATTGAAGCCCACAGGTCTTAAAGTTGCCAAGGTTGGAGACCCCTGGTCTAAACGATATGTTAGGATCACAATTCAAACACCTGAAATAATGCTGTGTTTATGCAAGGGCAATCCATCTGTAACACCGGTGGCCTCAAAATTACATCATAACTTCTTTCAAATCTACAAGATGAGACAGTTTCTGCTATGTCAGGGCAGCAGAAAGGAGAGGGAAAGGGGTGGGGAGGTACTTTCTACTTCTCAAAAGCATGCAAATAAAGAAAAGGAGAGAAGTTTCTGCAGATGGCATTGATAGAATGATGGAAGTGAGATAGGAAGGGACCTGGAAGGGTATTTATTTGAAACAAATGCTTGTAAAGTTTTCATTTCCCCTTTTTTTTGGTCTTTGGTCAATGGGCAAAAGTTTCAAACTGAATCTTGGCTATCAAAAATAAATCGAAAAGAAACAAGAACAGACAGAGTGCATAATTCGATTTTCTTTTTCATGATGAATAGTTTAGCAGTGAAGATCTGATGAACAACATATGACAGAAGAAGCAGTGATACCAGAAACACAGTAGAGCAGTGGTTCCCAACCTTTTTGTGATCGAGTACCACTTGGAGGTCCCGTACAGTCGCCGCATACCACCTGGTTCCAGAGAAACTAAATTCACTTTATTTCCATAATTGTACCGTTCCTTTTTTGGCCCCACGCATCCAGCAACTGGATTCTCGGGCCGCTGGGACCAGGTGGGTGGCGTGTGCAACAGTTGCAAATCGTTGCCAGATTATCTTGTGTTAGGCAGTAAACATTTTTGTGAAGTAAAAACTAACTAACTAAAAATTGTTCATGACCCCGAAAGTGTTCGCGTACCACCTGGAAGGCCCTTGCGTACCACTAGTGGTACACGTACCACAGGTTGGGAACAACTGCAGTAGAGGACAATAGGTCAAATACTACTTGCTCTCAAGGATTATATATACCTAGCAATTGATTAA
Organism: Diadophis punctatus similis; assembly: GCA_023053685.1. Lineage (NCBI taxonomy): Eukaryota > Metazoa > Chordata > Lepidosauria > Squamata > Dipsadidae > Diadophis > Diadophis punctatus. Next base: position 15,657,174 of record JALIGW010000005.1, read on the forward strand.
CCTTTAGGACTTTTACAAGTTTCGCACTATACTTCAAACTATATGTTTCATAAGGTGAAACATATAGATTATGGCAATCTATATTGAGGGGTGGGGAAATCCTAGGGAGTTTGGCAAATCAAAATTCTGTTAAGTATGGACATTCCTGTAAGTTTGTTCATTATTTTATTCAAGAAATTTCAAGTAGTAGAAGTCCCTTGGATGTGCATCAGTTTCGAAAAGAAAATAATTCTAATCTGAATAATTATGCAGAGTCTGAATTAGGGAATATTCCAGTTTGAATTTGGTAAGAGTAGGCACAAGAGAATTAATCAACTCAATGATGATTCTACAGATTAATCAACTCTATGATGATTAACAAAATGTTAATGTACTTCAGGATTAGATTGAGCACTGAAGGGTGGTTGACATTCCTAGAAAATTAAAAAATAATATTAAGAAACCCAACATAATCAAAAGATTGAAAGATTGATCAACCAATCTTTGGTATTTTTTTAAAAAAATTCCATTATAATGTACCTGTCTCATCAAAGCCCAGAGAAGTGGTGATTATAATCTTACATATTGCTGTTTTGCATGTTGATTGCTGTTTTGCATGTTGATTGTCTTTTTATGATTTACTTTATTGCTTTTTTAATGAAGTAATTAAAAACAAAAGGCAATTCATATTTTTTTTGCTATGGATTAATTCCTACCAAACCCTAAAAACAAAGAAACAAAATCAGACAAAAAAAATGGCTTTGACTTTCTATATCAGTGTTTCCCAACCTTGGCAACTTGAAGATATCTGGACTTCAACTCCCAGAATTCCCCAGCCAGCGAATGCTGGCTGGGGAATTCTGAGAGTTGAAGTCCAGATATCTTCATGTTGCCAAGGTTGGGAAACACTGTTCTATATCTATATGTGCCTCCTATAAACAACCTCCCCCTATGCCTGAAGTGAAAAGTTTTCGATCAATGTGTGCTACCCGTTCTAACGTACGCCAGTGAAACATGGACACTAGCCTCACAATCAATACACAAGCTACAAGTGGCGCAAAGAGCCATGGAAAGATACATGTTAGGCATCACAAGACAAGATAGAAAGACCTGCACGTGGATTAGAGAACAAACAAAAATGTACAATGCCATCAAGAGAGTAAAAGAATTGAAATGGAAATGGACTGGTCAGATAGCAAGAAGAACTGATGGAAAGGTAGACTAAGGCTGTCATAGAATGGATCCCACTTGATAAAAAGCATCCATGAAAGAGACCTAAAACAAGATGGAGCGATGACATCAACCAGTATTGGAGGCCCAACTGGCAAAGGAAGCTCAGGACTGTATTGGTTGGAAACATGCAAAAGAGGCCTTCATCCTGCGGTGGACAGACAATGGCTAGAATGATGATGATGATTATACATGTCCCTAGTGTCCTTGAACTCCACCCCCAGCACCCCACCTTACCAAAAAGGATGGATCTTAAGAAAGATACAAATTCCTGTTGTAGAAGAATGTCTTCCATATTGTAAGGTTTTTTCACCAAATGCAGCTCAGAATCTGATAAATCCAATGAAACTCTGAACACGAGGCTACTGGTAATCACTTTTATTTTTCTGATCAGAAAGCAAAACTTTGGCAACTGTTTAATCTTCCCCCTTGAACAGCAGGCAGAGAGAGGAAAACAGGCACGCGCGTGAAAAACTTTTTCCAAACATCTTATAGCTCACACAGCTCGCACAGAACGTCATTGCTATAGAAACATAATTTCATAGCATGAAAACTTCCCAGTGCTCTGAAAACAATAGACTTTAGAAAGGAGGAAAGAAGTACATTTTCTGGCATATAACTCAGAGCTTTGTTAGAAAAAGCTATTCCACCTGTTAGATTTGCTGAGAACACATTTTTAAGTTACAAGCAAGGCTACTTGGCAAAATCTGCATTCAAAAAGTTACTTAGCTAGGCTAAGCTTGGCAATTCACCTAGAACAGTGATGGTGAACCTTTTTTTTCTCAGGTGCCAAAAGTGTGTGCGCATGCGCTATCACGCATGCGTGAGTGCCCACACCCATAATTCAATGCCTGGGGAGGGCAAAAACGGCCTGTTTCCCAACTTCTGGTGAGCCCTGTAGGCCCGTTTTTCACCCTCCCCAGGCTCCAGAGGCTTCCCTGGAGCCTGGGGAGGGCAAAAACGCCCTCCCCTGTCCCCCCAGAAGCCCTCTGGAAGCCTAAAATGCCCCCCCAGAGCCTCCGTGGAAGCGGAAAATCAGCTGGCTGGGGCGCACATGTGCGCTGGAGCTGAGCTGGGGCAATGGCTCGCATGCCGGCAGATATGGCTCCGCGTGCCACCTGTGGCACGCATGCCATAGGTTCGCCATCACTGACCTAGAAGTTTTATCTATGCAGATAGCACATTAGGTCACAATGAAGCTTCTCGCAGCAGCAATTAACAAAAACTGAATTAGGTTACACTCTGTATATGCTCTGGGACTCTGACCCCTTTCAATATCCCTTCAAATTTATCGACATATTTGTTAAGTCCTTGTTATATACAGTAGTTCACTCAGATGCTCATTCCATTGTACTTCTTTTTTCTCTAATGAGCAGTTTTAAAATCCAGACCGAGTTCTGAAGGCTTCTGCTTATATTTGCACAATCACATACACTCCTCTCCCCCACCGTTTCTTCCCGCAGCCGGATTACAAAAGAGATTTTGTTTATATTTCATGTCTCTCAGATGCTTAAACACCCTAATAATTATACGAGTTATCTGTTTGGAAGGAGTTCAATTTTGGGAAGCTAGTCTTCCAGTCTTATGAGTCAAAGGACAGATCCTTAAAAAAATCCAATTAAATTATTTTAAATACATCTTTCTTGGCTGACCCAAGAAAACAAGAAGAGAAAATTTATTGGATCTAGGTAAAAGCTGCAGAAGCTAATCCAAAAACCAATCTAATCTTAAAGTGATTTAGAGATTTGTTCCTTTAATGTAAACATTCATGACCTGGTTATAGGCTGAACCATTTCATATTTTGAATGGGAATGTGATTACAACCACAAATATTTGCTTTCAAATAATCAAAGCAGTCTATAGTATATTACTGGCTGCTTTGATTATTTGAAAGCAACAATTGTGGTTATAATCAAAACAGCTTCCAGAACCAGTTGACATCTGAGGACAACTCTGCTTCCTAAATCTTTTGGGCTTCCAGGTGATGCTGTGCTACAAACCCCATCATTCCATACTCCCCATATTGATTGGAAGTGATTTGAAAGAAACTGAATTTAAACGCTCTAAATCTCACTGGTGGAGGCTAGACCTGCAATCTTTCCTGCTATCCTCAATTTTGGAAGCAAATGCATATCTGTTAAGCTAAATAATCATTTAATGCAGGGGTGTCAAACTCAGGGCCGGATGCATCCCACACAGGCCGGATGCATCCCACGCTGGCCACACCCACCCCTGGTTTAGTGAAGGTGGGAAAAAGTCACGATACTCACATGATGGCAACGTGACGTTGCGGGTTTGACACCCGTGAGATCATACATTCAATGAAATGATTCAATGAATTAATTAATGGCACCCTATCAATGCAAACAAGTCATTGTTTTATTTATTTAGCAGTTCTTATATGCCGCCCTACTCCCTGGGGACTCAGGGAGGCATACAACATGTACAAGAACAGCTACAGTACCATAGAAAAACAACAACAATTAAAAGCAATTAAAAGAATAAAAACAACACAAGCAATACATACATGGGGGAGACTAAGATATTCAACGGTCTCAATACCCCGCCTGCAGGAAGAACCATGTCCTAATGGCTTTCCGGAAGGCCAGCAAGGTGGGAATGGTTCGGATCTCTGGGGGTAGTTGGTTCCAGAGAGCTGGAGCCCCCACAGAGAAGGCTCTCCCGCTTGGTCCCGCCAACCGACATTGTTTGGTTGAAGGGACCTGGAGGAGACCGACTCTGTGGACCGACTTGTGGTTTTACTTTCTCAGCTTTCCAACAAGCACGCAATTCAGTCCGTTTTTTGCTTTGATTCACGCTTTTTAGCAGAGCCAGTTCCAGTTATAACTTTCCAACAGGATTGTTTGACTGAAACCCTGCCCTTTTTAAAACATGTGTGACATACACAATGCATGTAAAATGGGCATAAGGTTTTGATTGTACTGTTGTGGGGAACATCTTGATATTTTTTTTAACATCCTCTTCATGGAGATGCCTATCTTCCAAATATGCCTGTTCTTTAACCACACACACACACACACACACACACACACACACACACACACACACACACACACACACGGATTCTGGAACTTTCTCTGTTTTGCATTAAGATGCTTATTACAGTAATGTTGCCCAGTCTTGAATGAAGCATTCATTCCAATCAACACCGATCAACAGAATAATCAAGATCTGTGACTGACTGTAAGGAACCACCTCAAGTCTCTGCTAATACAGGTAGTCCTTGACTTACAACCAGAGGTGGGTTCCTGCCGGAGCTGTCCGGTGCGGAGCTCCGGTAGGGAGTGACTGATTGCGCAATTTGTGCACGACTGCTCCGGAGCCCTCTCTGCTGGTCCGTTGCACGCGTCACCATCTTTTTCGGTGAATTTTTGGGTGATTTTGCTTCTGCGCATGCGCGGAAGCAAAATCGTGCCAAAATCTTGCGAGGGGACGCGCGCGCAGAAGCAAAATCACGCCGAAATCTCGCATGCATCCCGTTGTGAGATTTTGGTGCGATTTTGCTTCCGCGCATGCACAGAAGCAAAATCGTGTGAGGGGCCACACGTGCGTAGTGAGCATGTGCACACCCAAAATGTGGAGATGCGCGCACAGTGCACTGGCACCGGTAAGTAAGCAACCTGCCCCTGCTTACAACCATTCATTTAGTGACCATTTGAAGTTACAATGGCACTGAAAAAAGCGACTTATGACCCATTTTTATATTTATGACTGTTGCAGCATCTCCATGGTCACATGATCAAAATTTGGACACTTGGCAACTGGCTCATATTTATGACAGTTGCCATGTCCTGGGGTCATGTAATCATCTTTGGTGACCTTCTGACAAGCAAAGTCAACCGAGAATTTAACAACTGTGTTACTAACTTAACAACTGCAGTGGTTCACTTAATAACTCTGGTAGGAAAGGTTGTAAAATGGGGCAAAGTTCATTTAACAATTGCTCTGCTAGCAAAATTTTGAGCTCAGTTATAGCAATAGCAATAGCAATAGCAATAGCACTTAGACTTATATACCGCTTCATAGTGCTTTACAGCCCTCTCTAAGCGGTTTACAGAGTTCAGCATATTGCCCCCAACAATCTGGGTCCTCATTTTACCCACCTCGGAAGGATGGAAGGCTGAGTCAACCTTGAGCCGGTGAGATTTGAACAGCACAACTGCAGCTAGCAGTCAGCTGAAGTAGCCTGCAGTACTGCACTCTAATCACTGCGCCACCTCGGCTCTTAACCGAGGCTCATAACTCTTGAGTTATGGTTGCAATATACTTCCTGCTGACCACAGTCTTATGCAAGTATATCATAATTTTAGCTAAGGTCAAGCAATGAGGTTTTCTATTTAGTTACTAACTACTTTGAACTCCAAAATTTAGGTAGTACTGATGTAATATACTTAATGAACACAGCATGGAACAGGCATAATATTTCTACTATGATGGGAGAAGAGAAAAATTTAAAAAGTATTTGAAGTAATATTGTTTTTCCAGTTCTCATATAATTTGGCCACTGAGGGACTTGCCCTACTGAACAAATGAGAAGTCTCCTTGGGCACATACTTGTAGGATGACGGTGCAACAATATTTAATTTTTTAAAAGTGGCCTATGCATGTCTGATACAAGTAATTCTTGTTAAGTCCAATAGAATTTACTCCTAGGAAAAAAAATGTGCAGTAGATTTATTCCACAATTAGGAAGTTTTATAGGCAGGGGATAATTCTACAGAGATCTATTCAGAACTCATTTTCCTGCACTCAACTTCTCTGAATTGTAACTACTTTCTACGTAGTCTCAAGTTTCAAGCTAACTTGGGAAACAAGCAGGCAAACAAACAAACCTATCCCTTCCTTATCCCCTTCTGAATGCGATAAAAAAACATTTCCTTGTGCTGAAGTACTATGTTTTACGTTAACTTTCTTTAATTAGCTCTTTTCTTCTGTTACAGGAAACATTTAATGACATGAAACCTTCTTTGTCCTGTTGATCCTAAATTGCAGTTAGGAGATGGCTTGATTTTAAATAATATAGGGTAATTTTGGATTCTCCAGAAGGCATATATTAAAAATGTTATTCCAAGAGCCATTTTGAAGCAAGGCTATCCTATTATGTAGGGTTAGGGACGTTTAGAGCAGGGCTGGGCAAACTATGGTTAAGGTGACCAGACGTCCCGATTTTGGCGGGACACACCCGCTTTTTCGCAATTTGTCCCGCGTCCCGCCCGCCCTCTTAAAAAGTCCCGATTTTTAAACCTCCGACGGGAGAAGGCAGAGATACCAGCAGTTTAAAACGAAGCTCCACCCAACACCCAACGCCCAAAATCTAAAGGCAACTACCGGCCAGTTACGGCAGTTGAGGAGTCCGACAAAGAATTCGGAAATTGCATGATTGGCCGCCGAACCTGAGCACCCCTTCCAAAAACCCTAATGGCCAGCATGAAATGCGGCTTTAAATCTCCCTCCAGTAAGCAGGGAGGGCGTGGCTTTTTGCAGACCTCCGGCCTATCGCAGAGTAGGAAGAAATAGTGCAAAAATCCCGCTCTCGTTTCTCTTTAAGAAAGGCAGCCAATCATTCTTTCTCAGCCCAACTTATTATCTTGCAGAGTTGATGTTGTGGGGCGAAAATAGGCGGAAGCGGTATTGGGTATGTTTGCTGCCATCAGTTATAAAAAAATAACGAGGTGATATTTTTTAAAAAATTAAACTGAATATATCTTTTTAGCTTGATTGTTACTAGATTCCTCCTTGTTTCCGTGGTGCCTTCCGCGCACGCGTCTCCATTGATGACAAGCACGCGGGCTCCCTGATACAGCCACAGTGATCCTATTTGCTCTAGTTTTTAACTCTTCGGGGATCTCTCCCCCCCTCCTATTTTACTACTCTCCCCTCACCTGCATTATTAGAGGAACTGAGGAAGAGTCATCCGGAGCTGTTCCAAGGATGAGGAAGAGAGAAAGCCATTGTGCTTCAACCTGAGCGCCTTTAGTGGCCTATCGCCTTCTTATATCGCCGGGCTTTCTAATTTGCATGCCCCAGGTAGCGGTCATTGGCTCCCCGGTCACTGTGGCTGTACCGGGGAGCCTGCGTGCTTGTCATCAATGGAGACACGCGCGCGGAAGGCACCACGGAGCAGAGGCACCTGGCGAGCGAGCGGGCAGGCGGGCAGGAGACGCGGGCAGGAGCCTGCCGCCGATGCCGCCTGCCCGCTCGCTCGCCAGGTGCCTCTGCTCCGTGGTGCCTTCCGCGCGCGCGTCTCCATTGAACTCCCCGAAGAGTTAAAAACTAGAGCAAATAGGATCACTGTGGCTGTACCAGGGAGCCCGCGTGCTTGTCATCAATGGAGACGCGCGCGCGGAAGGCACCACGGAGCAGAGGCACCTGGCGAGCGAGGCGAGTGGCGGCATCGGCGGCAGGCTCCTGCCCGCGTCTCCTGCCCGCCTGCCCGCTCGCTCGCCAGGTGCCTCTGCTCCGTGGTGCCTTCCGCGCGCGCGTCTCCATTGATGACAAGCATGCGGGCTCCCCGGTACAGCCACAGTGACCGGGGAGCCAATGACCGCTACCTGGGGCATGCAAATTAGAAAGCCCGGTTTTCTCTCTTCCTCATCCTTGGAACAGCTCCGGACGACTCTTCCTCAGTTCCTCTAATAATGCAGGTGAGGGGAGAGTAGTAAAATAGGAGGGGGGAGAGATCCCCGAAGAGTTAAAAACTAGAGCAAATAGGATGCAAAGAAAGAAACGCGGCTGCGCCCAAGCCACTGCCGGCTCCCGAAGGGAAGGCGGGAGGCGAGGAAAGGCCTCCCGCCTCCCCCCCCACCTGGACGCCGACATTGGCGGTCTTTTGCCCTCTGCGCATGCGCAGCGTTCTGCGCATGCGCAGAGGGCAAAACTCAAATGGGCGGCCCCGCCCCCCCGTCAGTGTCCCGCTTAAAAAAAAAAATCTGGTCACTTTAACTATGGTTCTTTGAGGACCTGTGGACTTCAACTCCCAAAATTCCTGAGCCAGCCATGCATGCATGGCTGGCTCAGGAATTCTGGGAGTTGAAGTCCACAAGTCCTCAAAGAACCATAGTTTGCCCACCCCTGGTCTAGAGGGATAATAGTGTGGGAAGCCACCTCCTCCCAGAAAAATGAAATATTTTAGAAAAGGCAGAATATTATATTTCCCTCAAGGAGAAATAGAGAAACATGCTCTTGGAGACAAAAAGCTGCCCCAAGTCTTTCTTAATAGCCCCCAGCAGATATTTTGTGCCCATTGAGAAAGATTGGGCCAGCCTATCTACAAAACAAAAGACCTCCCACTCCAGGATGATGGGATTAAGACATGACCCCTCAGGACATAATAGGATTAACCTTCTACAATCTAGCAGCAGAGCTCACCACATTGCACAGAGCCAGCTACAACTCCTACAACAGCCAATAGCATACAAAACATTTGTTAGACCAATTCTGGAATACAGCTCACCTGTCTGGAACCCGCACTGAATATCACACATAAATACAATCGAGAGAGTCCAGAAATATTTCACAAGAAGAGTCCTTCACTCCTCCGCTCACAACAAAATACCTTATTCCACCAGACTTGAAATACTGGGATTAGACAATTTACAACTACGTCGCCTCCGATCTGATCTAAATGTAGTTCATAAAATCATATACCAAAATGTCCTTCCTGTTAATGACTACTTCAGCTTCAACCGCAACAATACATGAGCACGTAATAGATTCAAACTAAATGTAAAGCGCTCCAAACTCGACTGCAGAAAATACGACTTCAGCAACAGAGTGATCAATGCCTGGAATGCACTACCTGACTCTGTGGTTTCTTCCCCAAACCCCAAAAACTTTAACCTTAGACTGTCTACAGTCGACCTCTCCTCGTTTCTAAGAGGTCTGTAAGGGGCGAGCATAAGCGCACCAGCGTGCCTACCGTCCCTGTCCTACTGTCCAATTGTCCTCTTTTATCGTTACTTTTTACTTATGTTTATACAAATTACTACTATACATGTTTGACAAATAAATAAATAAATAAATAAAATAAAATAAAATAGAATACATGTTCTTGCACAGGAACAGGAAGCTCAAATATAAAACCCACCCACTCTCGACTCCATTTTGTCAGCTGCCCAGAATCACATGTGGTTCTGCTTCATCATTAAACCATCTTTCCAATCAGACTCCATGTTTCCAGTGTCTTTCTCCCGGCTTGGAACTGAACCAGATGCATATTTCTTCCACCAATAGCATACAAAGTTTTGCAGTGTCATGGAAAGTCCCAGAGAGATGCAAATGTGGCTATGTTAAAGAGGATGAAATGTCAAGGCTCAGAGGGGAACTTTGGAATGAAAGTATGCAAAAACTGATTGTAGCAGCTGTTTTTACTCGATCGCAACTCAGATCTAATTTTAGCGTTTTAAACTGATCAGGTTTTTTTTAAAAAAAAACATTACCTTTTCAGTTGGTGCTGTGTTTCTGGAGCAGCAACATGTATACATGTAAAGAAACGTGAATAACATTCTGTGTGCTAGCAGGATGCAAACTTTGAACTTTGGAAGCTTATCGTTATAAAATTGCAGTGTTTGTGCACCTATGCTCTCCAACTTGTTGAACTTCAATTACCAACATTTTTCATGAGGCCAGGGGCACTAACTGATGTAAGTTCTACAATTGATAGTAGGTGAGTTACAGCTTCAAAATTGTACAACTACATCAATTGTAGAACTACATCCGTTACTGCCCCTTCATTTTGCAATAAGGAAAGATATGGTCAGTTGCATTCTCTCTCTCTCTCTCTCTCTCTCTCTCTCTCTCTCTCTCTCTCTCTCTCTCTCTCTCTCTCTCTCTCTCTCTCTCTCTCTCTCTCTCTCACACACACACACACACACACACACACACACACACACACACACACACACACACACACACCACATCCCATGAAAAAGGGACAGTACGGTATTTAAGATATTGCAAAGATACTGAGTAAATCTATAGAGGTATTATTACTTCCCAGTTCTTATTAATTAGCACAGTTGGCAGCATGTTCAAGCAGGAAACTTAAGTTCAAAGAAACTCTTACAAAATGTTCTGATTTTTAATAGATCACTGAAGAAAGCTTTAAAAAAATCTTTTTTATTTGCAGATCAAATAATCTAAGCCTGATGAAGAATAAAGCCAAATGGATGAAACGGAATAGAGAGAATCTTAAATTGGTCAGTATAAAATTGATGCTATCTGTTCTAGTCCTGCCTTAGGCATGAAAATTCAGTTTTAGGAGTTGAAGCCCACATATCTCTAAGTTGCCAAGATTAGAAGAAACACTCAGAGGTGGGTTCCTCCCGGTTCGGACCGGTTTGCCCGAACCAGTAGCAACCTGCTGGTGATGTCATGATGATGTCATGAAGTCGGTTCTGTCGGTGCCGGTCCGTGGACGCCGCCATCTTTTTTTTAAAAAATTGTTTTGAATTTTTTTTTTTAAAAAATGTGTTTTTAATTTTTTTTGAAAAAAATTTTTTTGGTTTTTTTTTTGGTTTTTTTTTCTTCTGCGCATGCCCAAAAGCCAAGTTTCCGGCACTGAGCATGCATCATCATCTTGTTTTCAGCTCTTTTTGGGGGGATTTTTTTAAAAAAATTGGCACTGCGCATACGCACAAAGCATGTGCGCGTCCACGAGGCACAGCCACGTGGCGCGGGAGGAAGTGAACCGGCAGCGAGATAAGTTAGAACCCACCCTGGAAACACTGTTCTGAAAGAAAAACAGAAGCAGGCAAGACTTCTAAAGCTAAATTAAAAATATTGCAATTCAGTAACATGCAGCAAGCCACATAGGCTTTTCGCTCCAAAGACCTTGTATTTGCTTCCTCGTGCCTGTGAATTTCCTATTACAATTAGTGATCCTTGTGTGACCAGCTGTTGCAGAGCTTAGAACCCATAGAAAGTTTCTTACAGTGTTTCTTAAACGTTTTACTCTTGTGACCCCTTTTCCTTTTCTAAAAATTATGGAGAACCCTAAAATAGCTTTTGTCTGAATGGGTTCTATTGATCGACAATTACCAAATTAAAAATTAAAAGTGGTGGATTCATAAAATGCTTTATTGAATCATGTGAAAATAATATTGAATTAAACCCATAACTTTGATGAAAAAAAAATCCCTATATTTTTAACAAATAAAAATAATAATGAGAAGAGTGAAATTATTTTCAAGTTTTGCAAAGGTGAATAATTTTGATTTCACAGACTCCCTGAAGAGAGTGTTGGGGAACCCCAAGATCCCTGAATCCTATTTTAAAAATATCAGAATAACAGAATTGGAAGAGTCCTTGGAGTTCTTCTAGTTCAACCTTCTGCTCAAGCAAGAACCCCTGCACCATAAGATGATATGAGCATGCATTGAAACTTCTCAAGAAGCAAGGCCTTCTACCACCAACTCAACTGAGCCCTATTTTTTTTACAATATGCCTGAACTATATTATATTATATTATTTATTTATTTATTTATTTATTTATTTATTTATTTATTTATTTATTTATTTATTTATTTATTTATTTATTTATTCATTCATTCATTCATTCATTCATTCATTCATTCATTCATTCATTCATTCATTCATTCATTCATTCATTTATAACCACCCATTTTGAGGTAAGTAAAGGGCTCGTAAGGAGGCTCTGGGAGGGTGTTTCTGGCCTCCGGAGGGCCTCTGGGGGGTGGGGTTGCGGAAGGCCGTTTTCACCCTCCCCAGCTTCTAGAAAGCCTCTGGAGCCTAGGGAGGGTGAAAAACGGGCCCGCCTTGCCATCATGTGCCAAAAGCAGGGGGAGTGCGGCGGCGGGGGGGGGTCATGCGTACATGCGTGGAGGGCGGGGGCATTGAATTATGGGTGTGGACATGTGTGCGACACCCACCCACCCGTGATCCCCCCGCTTTTGGCACGTGACGGCAAAAAGGTTAGCCATCACTGCTATAGCAGAAGATATGGAAGAACAATAGATTTTATTAGATAAAACAGAGACTGAGAATGATTTGAATGTGGATTATGAAAGCAATCTGAAAAAAGAAGCTGTGGATCTGAAAATGGATTTAAAAATGCCAGAATATGAGAATGATGTGGAAAAAGTTGCCAAAATGGATTTACAAATGAAATCAGGTGATATTTTAATAATTAAACAGGACACCCAAATAATAAATCAGAAGAGTCAATTGATAAGACTTCTTATCTTGGATTTACAAAAGGAATGTATGAAACCAAGGAAGCTATTTCTCAGAGGAGATAAATATGAATTACTGAAACTGAAAGAAGAAGAAAATGAGAAAATAACAAGAAATTAAATTGTGGATAATTTCTTGATTGGATTAAGGATTAAGGTTTTTAAAAAGTACCAATAAAGCAGAATATTTGTAGCTCAAGGTTGAAATGAGGGGTCCTTGGTGTTCTCTGAGCTTGGTTGTTTTCTTGCTGACATTTCATTACTCAATCTAGGTAGCACCATCAGTTCTGAGCATCAACAACACCAGCACTGATGCTGTTACCTAGTTTGGTTAATGAAATGTCTGCAAGAAAACAACCAAACTCAGAAAGTACCAAGGACCCCTCATTTTTAAATAGAAGGTTTACAAAGTGATCAGGGTCCAAAGATAAGTGATAGTTTTGATTAAGATTAATGCTTATGTATAGTATATGTTAATATTTCTAGTTGCTCTTAATAGACTTTGCTAAGTAGGACTGAACAATTTGATGATGAAAGAAAAGTACTAGAAGGTATTACGTTACTCATTTTTTTAATACTTGTCTGAAGAGGGAGTCATCTTTTATATATCTCCTTTTTCTCATTTCTTTTCTTTTCTTTTTTTCTTTTTCATTTTTTATATTTATATTTTTAGTTTGTGTTTTTTTAATCTCCGTACTTGTAAACTTTAATAAAATTATTGCACAAAACAAAAACACCCCATAGCAAATTGTAAGAGATGCTGGGCTTCCAGCAACCATTGCTCCATTACTCAGAAATGCATCGATATAATAGTAAGTAACAAATGTATTCATAAAAGGAAGGAAGGAGGGAGGGAAAGAAAACCAACTAGTTCTGCCTCCTTTCACTGAGATAAAGCGCTGTTGTGTTTGTGCACCCGTGTGCTTGTTTTAATGCAGGAATGTTTGCTTTGTCAGCTCCAGTGGGGGGACCTAGCAGCAGACGGAGAAAACTCAATGGCTCAACTCTCACGGCTTGCAAACAAAGGCCCGCCCAGCCAAGTCTCTGCTATCTGCAGTTCCTTTGAAGGTGGCTATGGAAAATAACCTTAGGAGAATGCCACTAGTTGGAATAGGGATGGGCAACTATAGCAACTTTACAACTCATTGACTTCAATTCCTTGAATTTCTGGGCCACCCTGGAACAGATTATAGTTAACTGGAAATACCAATGCCTGACTCAATATATTGTTAATACAAAAGACAAATATCTATTTAGCATTCTTATTCTACTTTCAGGACAAAGCACATAGATCAATTCTGTGGAACTTACTCATCAATACAATTGCAACCGTGTATAGACATATTAAATTGGGACGTCATGCTAAATGCTTCCTTTATTATCACTGTTCTTTAAAATTTTATTTAATTAGAATCCAATTCACTCTTCGGTCAGTTCTAAAAGCTTGATTCAGTCAGTTGACAATAAGTAAAAGTGAGGCTGTCTTTCCCTGCTTTGCTGGGTTTCTAATCTGTGTTACCAGAGTATAATAAGTCTCCAGTCCACGCCTGGCACAGATATGGCTTAATATTGTATGATGTTGGAAGCTGCCTTGATATGAGTTGGATAGGAAAGCAACAGGAAACCCTAGGAAAGTAGATTAGATCAGAATGATATTTTTTCAAGGCAGTGGCAAATCACTTTTATACCATTACAAGGAAAACAATTGAGATTATGTTTATGTGATTATCTGGAGTACAGCTTAATTAGAGGGAGATGGATAATAGTTGCCAATTTTACAAGCAGATTTTTAATTGATCCCAGACAATGGCAACGTGAGGTTATTAAGAATAGTTGTAAATAGATTACACTTTGTTAAGTGTACCGTGCGATAGAACAGCAAGTTTACAACTCTTCAGAGATCTTTAACAGCAATAAACCATTTCCTGACAAATACCGGCAATTCTATGTCACTGAGATTCAAAAAGAATTAGCAAATGCCTTTTATTATAGCTTCTCAGGCAGGGGTGGGTTCCAACTTGCCTCGCTGCTGGTTCGCTCCCTCCTGCTCCACATGGGCGCGCCGGGTGGGTGCATGCGTGCGCTGCGTGTGCATGCGCAATAAAAAAGAATTAAAAAACAAAACCAAAAAAAGATGGCGACTGCATGCACAGTGCCGGAAATCAGCTTCTGCGCATGCTCAGAAGGAAAAAAATTAATGTTTTTTTTTAAAAATTTTTTTAAAGGTGGTGGTGCCCACGGACCGGCACTGACCGATCTGGTTCGGTGACATCATCGTGATATCGCCAACAGGTCTCTACCAGTTCGGGTCAACTGGTCCGAACCGGTCCGAACCCACCCCTGTTCTTAGGTCTTAAGTATTTACGTTTTACTATTCCGGCTCTACCCCTTTGCAAGCCTTACTTTTCAAGTATTAGACAAAGCAACTGAATCAAACATAAATAAAAGAAATACGATCTGAAGAGATTGAAAAAAAATCTGTGTAACTCCCCAAATAATTGTGAATTTAGCCAGATGAAAATAGCAGCTGGATAATGGAACCGATTCCCATAGCATAGTGACTTTATAGTCTGCAACTCCAGTATGGTATTAAGATGAGAACTGAAGAGGAATGGATGTATGAATGTGGCTGCACAGAATACAGATGTTGATGGCCATTCTGGCCATCCCACAGGGTGACTCAAATCTATGCAGTTGTTCACATTTGTTGCAAGTAGAAATGACTATATTCAGTACCTGCAGCTCCAAATATTATTTATTTATTATTATTATTTATTTATTATTTGGTTCTTCTATGCCGCCCTACTCCCGAGGGACTCAGGGCGGCATACAGCATTGTGCAAGAACACTAAACAATAAACAACAATTAAAACAGAATTAAGAAATTAAAAAGTTAAAAATATTCACCACCAGACAAATAGAAGGCAGTCAGAAAGTAGTACTGCTAAAGTAGCAGAAGACTCCGAGAAAAAATGCCCTCTCAAAACTGTGGGAGACAACAACAATTACAGGTAGCTGCTACATGTTCACCCCAGGAGAGCAAAGTGCATGCCAGCTAAAGGTACTGTAGTATATGGCTGAGAGAGCAGATATGCATATTAACTGCAAGTTCATAAAGTTGCCAAGGTTGGAGACCCCTGATCTAGGCCACCCATCTATCGAATGAAACTCTGCACAGCAAAATAATGTGTAAAAGTTATAAAGTTATTTTATAAAGTTATAAAAAATGCTCAGAAAAGTAATAGTTACAAAAAGCAGGTGGAAGCCCTCTCAATTAAAAATATAATTTTCTGTTGATTCCCTATTATGAATGATATCTGCATGTTGCCATTCTGTACATATCTGGATTGTGAATCAACTTTTTCATGGCACTTATTCTAAATTTTATTCTTAAAATGGAAACAAACTTGCTGATCATGACTACCGCATAGTCATTTGGAACTATACACATTTGTAAATGATTTTTGTCAGAAGTATATACTTACGTAAGTATCAATTTTACCGTGTCATGTTCCATAACTGTGTCATGTTTACACTGGAAATGGTTATCGGTCTAAAACCCGCCTTTAGAAATACTGTCAAACTATTCATCTCCTGTCCCATTTCAGTTTAAATATGTGGTTGGGCAATATGAAAAGATTTATTTTATTGTCCTTTCCAGTAACTCATACTATTGTAATGACACACTTCCTAAGGAAACAGAATGATCTGCAATTGTATGAGTTTCCCCCCCCCTCGTGTGATCAATTTATATTAAAGTGTGATTTGCATATCTGGACAAACACGGGTGATACTTCATTTTAAAATTTTCCCATGTTTCCATTTTATACAGATGTTTTTCATTGTTGAAGTGTTCAGTGGCCCCAACTCCCACCGCAGGCTTCAGAATGTTGGAAAAAATAAAGTTTAAATATGCAATAGAATGTGTAAAAAAAGTCATTCATATCCTGGCTTTTGTTTTTCAAAAACCATGTCAAATTAAAGACTTTCATTGTGTTCTCATTAATGACAATCCAGAAAATGAAGCCCAAACACTGTTCTTACTGGAACTAAGCAGACTTAGACTTGGATAAGTTTCAAAGGGTAGTGAGTTTCCAATAATTGTGAGACAATTATTGAAGAAACCTTACATGGCTAATTTAATTTGCCCTTGATGTCTTAGAATTGGTCAACCTGTTGATCTTGATACATTGTCTTTCCTCTTTGCTGATGATTTGGCACTTACCGTGCAGAGAACTAACTTCAAGGAGTTGGAAGACAAGCTTAATCTGTCTCTTAAGAATGCAGTATGTTGAAATATTATAATGAGACTGGACTAAAACCTAATCCATCAAAAACTAATGTCTGTGCATTCCAGCGGTGGGTTGCTCCCGGTTCGGACCGGTTCTTAGAACTGGTAGCGCTGGTGGCGAAAGGCTCCGCCCACCCATCCGGGATGCTCCACCCACCCACCCAGGACACTTCTGCGCATGCGCAGAAGTGTCGCACACACGTGCGCGAACCGTTGGCAAAATATTTTACAACTCACCACTGGTGCATTCCATTTCAAAAACAGGCAGGCCAGATGTAGGCTCAACATTATCTGGGATGGAGCGAGTCTGATGCATTGTGAGATGCCATGTCACCTTGGGGTTACACTGGATCAAATATTAACCTTTAAAAGACATCATGTTGCAATTTAAAACAAAAGCTCTCCACCTGTAATAATCTCCTCAGAAAGCTGGCTGTAACAATTTGGGATGATTACACCATTACTCTTCGAATGGCTGCCCTTGCACTGCGTTACTCAGCCAGAGAGTACATCTATCCCATTGGGGAGCAGTCTGCACACTATGCAGGAGGATAGGGTACGTAGCGATACCAGCCGCATCTTTATTGGATGTCTGCACCCCACCCCACTTGACAAACTATATTTCTTGGTGGGAATAGCTCCACCAGGTGTTAGAAGGAGTGTGGCACAAGACATGGAATATGAAAAGGTGCTTCATGATCTGGTACACCCATTATTTGGCCAAGTAGCCCTTACAAAAAGATTGAAATCAAGAAGGAGCTTTTAAAATTTCTCCAAGGTTTCTACACCTCAAACAGGATGATTAAAAAGATGGAACTTCAAGTTCAAACATCTTCATAATTGGATAGAATCTCCTGATGAGTTGCCTGGAGGTTCAGAGGAGGAGTGGACGGTTTGGAAGATATTTAAATAGACTGCATCAGCGGTGGGTTGCTACCGGTTCGGCTCGGCTCCGCCCACCCATCCAGGATGCTTCTGCACATGCGCAGAAGCATTGCGCACGAGTGCACTTGCGAACAGGTAGCAAAGGGTTTTAGAACCCACTACGGACTGCATGCTTGTTTGCTAGGATTAGAAATCACATGGAAAAATGGGGGTTTCTCCCAGAGGACAAAGATATTTACTGCAAAGGTGGCATTATTCAAAAACTATTCATTTTTTACAGTGGCCCCTGGGACCGACATGCAGACAGAATGACTTGTTCGTTGGAAATATACTTGCCATCAATGTGGCTTAGCATTGGGGCTATATAAATGTCACACAGTGATTTTTATATTGCCTGTTACATGTATATGCAGGGAGCTGCATCCCTATCTAATATAATGGTTTATTCCTGAGCACGTGATTGATATGTTCCTAGTACGCATGTGTGCATTCCATTCAGCCCTTCTGTTCCTAGCTTCTGTCGAAGCAAGACATGCCTTTTTATATTAGAGATGTAATTAATGAGGATTTATTCTTTTTGTACCGAAATAAATATTTTTACTTAGAACTTTAAACTGCGGTTTATTTTCTAATGTCAGAATTCCGGGAAACGATCCATTTTCGCCTCTAATGAGAGTTATTCTCATCTTATCAATAAATTTATTTTTTTATTAAATATTTAATCTTTTTAAAATTTAAATTATTAATTAATACTTTTCTCCTTTCTAGTTTCTACATTTCTGGCGCAAGATGAGACAAGACCTTCAGCGATCAGAATTATGCAAACCATGGTATTCCCTGTGAAACATGTGGAAACAAAAGTTGGATTTTGAAGCAGCAGGATAAGAAGAATATTGATGGCTTTGAATTTTGGTGTTGAAGACTCCTGAAAATACCACAGACAGTCAAGAAAACGAACAAATGGATCATTGAACAAATCAATCCAAAGTTCTCACTTCAGGCACAAATGACAGGCCCAAATAATGCTACTTCAGACTCATTAAACAGACCTAGTTCTCTGGAAAATAGGAGAAGGGAAGATAAAAGACAAGCAGCCTTGCATGATTTAGCCTAAGTCAACGAAGTACAATTATAGCCTTCCTACAGAGTTGATTCTGGATCTGGACTACCTCATAGATTTATTGTTCCGTTTTGGGGTGGAGGTGGAGAGCTTGTATAAGAAAAATGAAGAAGTCTGATTCTTCTTTTCAAAGATTTGTTTAATTCGCCCATCTTGTTTCTTGGCCAGTTCACCAGCTTCACATAATTCTACCACACTGTCATCCCAACGTAACTGTTTTATTTTTATCTGCCCTGTAACTTTCAGATTTTTTTTCCTTTAAACTATATGCATCAAGTGTTACTATGTGAAATTCAAACACACTTCAATTACATCAAATTTAATGTGTGTCTGAACCACCCCTAAAAACATTGAGGCAAATTGAGTATATTCATATGTTTTTTCACCTATGAAGATATTAAAAAAATAATAAAAACCAAGAAGCAATTGTGAAACATTTCATAAGATCATCTCCAAACTAGGAGTATCAAAACTGCTAGAACTTCAGTATAAAACCTCAATGGAAGGTGATATACATTGGTACCAAAAATTGTAAAAAAGAAAAACCTTTCAAATTTCGCATATACCGCATATTAGAGGAAATTGACTAAGCTGCCACATTGACTGATCAGAAAAGAAATCTTAGAATCAGGCTGAATTGCTCAATAAAAATAATTTAGGATGTGACTTCTGTAAAAAAAACAACTAACAATAGCCAAACTCCATGTTTGGAATTATGTGAAAAGGAACTAAAAATAAAAGCTTAAAAATATAAAGATCACCATTAAACAAAATCACTGTAGAAAATCTATGAAAGAGGGCATACCAGTTAAACTTTTGTTTAATTTAGCATGAAGACAGGTAGGGGAAAACATGATTAAAAAGTATACAGAATCATAAATGATGTGGAAAATTATAACCGGAGAATTTTAGAACTTGTGTCTTCTGGGAAAATCAAATGTGAGCAGATTTAAAACTGAAAATGAAGATCTTACTGATGCTGTTTGTAATGATTGTAGAAGTAACCAGATGGCCACTGTCTAAACAGTTTAAAAGAGAGAAGAGAAAACGTCATGGAAGATTAGTATCTATTTACTATCTTTGGAATCACAAGTAGCATATTTTACTGTAAGTGCTAATTGTAAGGAGCACCAATTTTAGAAGGGCACGTCTGAGCTTCTTGAATGTGGGACACCAAATGCTGGTCTAGATAAGCTATTTGCCCAATCAAGCAGAACTCTATAAAAATGTAAAGAAGTCAATCTCTACATTTCTAAATTAGGCACAAGAGTTGTTGAAATGCTTGGCTGTACAAAGGTTGAAGGTATGCTTCGTGTCAATGAAGATTCATGCAAAATAAACCTTTGAAGGTGCTTCCTAAAACAAACCTCTCTTTACTTCTAAAATGAAGGTCATGTTTCTTCATTTTGTCTTGACCAATATCTAGCCGGGCAAGTCACCATACTCAGAAACCTATTACCAATAATGGAGCTG
Organism: Diadophis punctatus similis; assembly: GCA_023053685.1. Lineage (NCBI taxonomy): Eukaryota > Metazoa > Chordata > Lepidosauria > Squamata > Dipsadidae > Diadophis > Diadophis punctatus. The sequence goes on from JALIGW010000005.1 coordinate 15,677,365, forward strand.
CAAACTGCCATGATCCAAAGAATCATATTACTATAAAGTGCATAGTCTATCCTCAATAAGGAGACCTACAGAATAGAGAATAACAGAGTTTGGAAGGGGTCTTGGAGGTCTTTTAGTCCAACCCCTTGCTCAAGGGCGTTGGACTAGAAGACCTGTATCCTACCTGCATTGTTCCTACACGAAATTCATCACTGATGCAAAGCATAGCCATCTCACATAGGCCCACTAAATAATGATCCATAATATTAACTTAAAATCATATAGCTGTAGGTTTTCTATGGTTCATTGAGTCCTATGATCCTCCTGCTTGATGGTGGGAATCCAGATTTAGAGCATACTCAGCCAACAGCACTTGTCTCATTTTGGTTTGAAGATCTCTGGTGAACAACAACAGTGAGCCTACTGGTGCTGGACTACACAATGCAAAATAGGGACTCCAAAATCTGGCAGTCCTCAATTACCTTACAGGCTAAGTCACCCAGAAAAAGAACTGAAGAAGCAATTCAATAACAATTCAGCCTTGTTGTTCTAAAAGAACAGTGAATTTCCAAAGAAGTAAAAGTTGGCCTCCTTCAGCCTAATTTCCCACAAATCTCAGTAAATGGATCCTTGTCGATGTGCAAGTTTCTACCACCAACCAAGGTGCAGCAATCAAGGGGCTCTAGACAATATGTTTCTGCAGAACTGGTGTGCACTGCAGGAAGCAACTAAGCCTAAAGAATGAGTCACTGTGGTAAATTATGGTATGCAGTTGGCAGGCAATTGCAGTGGGAGAAGACAGCTTGATACATCTTCCACTCAAGTAATAGGATTACGTCACAAACTCCATGTTCCTGCTTCCTCAAAGTGAAAGTATCTCTACGCAGAGCAAGATGCATTAAAATCTCTAAAAGCCTGTCACCTGGCCATTTCTACTCTGTCTTATCAGGATCAGCTTACAACTGTGGGCTGTTAGTTCACTTGGATAACTCTTCCGAATTTCTAAGGCTTGGTATCAAAGAGTAATAAGATACATAGAACAGATAGAAACAAGGCCAAAACATGATGACATGATCTTTTCTATTCTCTTTATGTGGGTGTTCGAAAGAAGGAGAGATAAACCAAGGCTCTGATGGATTTCACTGGCCAACACAAATAATTCTGGGAAAGTTCCTCCTTATCTTCTCTTTTCAAGGTTAAGCATATTCATTTCCCCAATATTTGCATATTCTCTGAACTAATTTCAACTTCTTTGCATTTTGTTTAGAATGAGACCCAGAACTCAAAAATATCATGCCATAAACAGGAACAATTACTTCTCTTAATCAGCAGTTATATTCCTAGTAATGCAACTTTAAAAAATCCTATATACTCGTTTACTCATATGTTTTCTGCATCCTATACACACACACATATAAATACAAGCTTTTTTCATCCTGGCATAATAGTTAGCTTAAGTAATTTTGAAAAAAAAATATGTTTCCCTTTTTGAAGGAAAAAATTAAAGCAAACAATTATGTCATTGATATCAGCCAGGAACTTGTAACTTCCTGTTCTTTCTGTCTTCTCGTGCTTTTTTCCCCGTGTTTTTTTTTTTTTGCAAAGAAGCTATTTGAAGCCATTCCAGATGGAAATGACAAAATATTTTTTCCTTCTGGCTTCAGACAGCCTTAACATAAGATGTTTGATTTTGCCCTTCATGATAAAAATAAGCAGCAATGTTTGGAAATAATTTAGAATCTGTGCCTGGAATACCAACAGTTAGCAGAATTAATTTACACCTCTTGTTCTGAAACTCAAAACATAAAAATAGGCCAAATTGGCTTTCTGCTAGCGATGGGCTTATTAACAACCTCCGATATGCGGATGACACAACATTGCTTGGGGAAAGCAAAGAGGATCTCGATGGTTAATCTTGAGAGTCAAAAATAAATGTGAAAATTTTGGACTGCATCTTAACATCAAGAAAATAAAGATAATGACAATTGCAGAGAACACCCAGGTCATAAAGCATAGCAAATAAAGTATTGAAGCGGACAAGAGATGATAGATAGATGTTGTTGTTGTTGTTCTGAGTTACTTTTTCTTTTCTCTTGCTCTCTTCTTCCTTTTTCCTTTTTTAAAGTGGGTGACATGATTAAAAGTTAGACAAGAAAGAAAGGAGAAGTTTCTTAATAAAGGGTGATATGATCAAAAGCTAGAATAAGTGATAGAAACAAGAAAAGGGGGAATATTAATGTAGACTTTTTATACCATAAAATGAAAGTAATGACAAGAGAAAATGTGGAATAATTGAATAATGATAGACTATAAAGTAATATAAGTATGCATTATTATTAGAAATATATAAGCGGATTGAATGTAAGGATTATGAATAGAATAGAATAGAATAGAATAGAATAGAATAGAATAGAATAGAATAGAATAGAATAGAATAGAATAGAATAGAATAGAATTCTTTATTGGCCAAGTGTGATTGGACACACAAGGAATTTGTCTTTGGTGCATATGCTCTCAGTGTACATAAAAGAAAAGATACATCTGTCAAGAATCATGAGGTACAACACTGTCATAGGCTATAAATAAGCAATCAGGAAACAATCAATATTGATATAAATCGTAAGGATACAAGCAACAAGTTATAAGTGGAAGGGTGATAAGAACAACGAGAAGACTAATAGTAATGCAGCCTTAGTGAATAGTTAGACAGTGATGAGGGAATTATTTGTTTAGCAGAGTAATGGCGTTCGGGAAAAAACTGTTGTTGTGTCTAGTTGTCTTGGTGTGCAGTGCTCTACAGCATTGTTTTGATGGTAGGAGTTGAAACAGTTTATGTCCAGGATGCGAGGGGTCAGTAAATATTTTCACGGCCCTCTTTTTGACTCGTAGAGTATACAGGTCCTCAGTGGAAGGCAGGTTGGCAGTGATTGTTTTTTCTGCAGTTCTGATTATCCTCTGAAGTCTGTGTCTGTCTTGTTGGGTTGCAGAACCAAACCAGACAGTTATAGAGGTGCAGATGACAGACTCAATAATTCCTCTGTATAATTGTATCAGCAGCTCCTTGGGCAGTTTGAGAGTCCTGAGTTGGCGCAGAAAGAACATTCTTTGTTGTGCTTCTTTGATGACGTTTTTAATGTTGGGTGACCATTTTAGGTCTTGAGATATGATAGAACCTAGAAATTTGAAGGTCTCTACTGTTGATACTGTGTTGCCTAGTATTGTAAGAGGTGGTAGACTGGGAGGATTTCTCCTAAAGTCTACCATCATTTCTATGGTTTTGAGTGTGTTCAGTTCCGGTCGCACCACGAGGCTAGTTGTTCAACCTCCCATCTGTATGTGGTTTCATCATTGTCTCGAATGAGACCAATCACTGTTGTATCATCTGCAAACTTCAGTAGTTTAACAGATGGATCGTTTGAGATGCAGTCATCGGTATAGAGAGAAGAGAAGTAGTGAGAGCACACAGCCTTGGGGGGGGTCCTGTGCTAATTGTACAGGTATCTGATGATTTTGCCTAGCTTCACCTGCTGCTTCCTGTCTGTTCGGAAGCTTGTGATCCACTTACAAGTGTGTTCAGGTACCACTAGCTGATTTAGTTTAGTTAGAAGACTGTCCGGTATGATGGTATTGAATGCTGAACTAAAGTCTACAAAGAGGACCCTTGTGTAGGTCTTTGGAGATTCAAGATGTTGTAGGATGTAGTGCAGAGCCATATTAACAGCATCATCTGTTGATCTATTTGCTCGGTATGCAAATTGCAGGGGGTCTAACAGTAGATCTGTAATGGTTTTCAAGTGGGACATCAAGAGCCTTTCAGAGGTTTTCATAACTACAGATGTTAGAGCAACTGGTCTGTAGTCATTCAGTTCCTTGATGGAGGGCTCCTTCGGCACTGGGATGATAGTGGAGTGTTTGAAACAAGAAGGAACATGGCATATCTCTAGTGATTTGTTGAATATTTGAGTGAAGATGGGGGCCAATTGGTCAGCACAGACTTTTAAGCAAGAAGGAGTTATCTTGTCTGGGCCTGGTGCTTTTCCTGGCTTCTGTCTATGAAATAGATCTTGCACTTCCTTTTCTGTGATCACCAGGGGTTGTGAACCCAATGGGATGGGGTCAGTTGTAGGAGGTTTGGCTATTGTTGGTGTGTCTGGGATGGAGGTTGTGGAGATAGGTGGCTGTAGTTTCCTTTCAAACCTGCAGTAGAACATGTTCAGTTCATCTGCCAGTTGCTGATTTCCTTCAGCTTGGGAAGGAGGTTTGCCATAACCGGTGATGTTTTTAAGAGTTTTCCACATGTTTGCTGGTTCATTTGTTTGCTGGTTCATTTTGATTCCTTAGCTTTTCAGAGTAGCTTCTTTCAGCCTTCCATCCTTCTGAGGTCGGTAAAATGAGGACCCAGATTGTTGGGGGCAATATGCTGACTCTGTAAACCGCTTAGAGAGGGCTGTAAAGCACTATGAAGCGCTATATAAGTCTAAGTGCTATTGCTATTTTTGCCGCTCTGATCTCCCTTGTTAATACATTTCTGGCCTGATTGTACAGCATTTTATCACCTTTTCTATAGGCTTCCTCTTTGGAACGACATAGCTGCTTAAGTTTAGCTGTGAACCAAGGTTTGCTGTTGCTGCATATTCGCAAGCTCCTGGTCGGTACACATAGGTCTTCACAGAAGCTGACATATGATGTTACAGTATCTGTGAGTTCATCCAGGTCTGCAGAGGTATCTTCAAAAATATTCCAATCAGTGCAGTCAAAGCAAGCCTGTAGCTTTAACTTTGCCCCCTCAGTCCAAGTCTTTACTGATTTAATTGTTGGTTTTGTGGTTTTAAGTCTTTGCCTGTAAGCAGGTACAAGGTTAATCATGCAATGATCAGAGTGTCCCACAGCTGCTTGTGATAAAGACCGATAAGCATCTTTTAGTGTTGTGTAGCAATGGTCTAAAGTATTCTGGCCTCTAGTGGGACAGTTGACATGCTGAAAGTATTTTGGTAGCTCTTTCCTTAAGTTTGCCTTGTTTAAATCTCCCAAAATAATGGCCAGTGAATCAGGGTATTTGGCTTCAGCTTCCATAATCTGATCAGTTCATAAAGCCTTGTTTACGCAGGCTTGTGGTGAGATATACACCATAATTAGTAGAAATGAATTAAACTCTCG